>CAKJTD010000132.1:0-96315 GCA_917499995.1 Ichneumon xanthorius
AAATTCTTTGATGCAAAAAATTCTTTGATGCAAAAAATTCTTTGATGCAAAAAATTCTTTGATGCAAAAAATTCTTTGATGCAAAAAATTCTTTGATGCAAAAAATTCTTTGATGCAAAAAATTCTTTGATGCAAAAAATTCTTTGATGCAAAAAATTCTTTGATGCAAAAAATTCTTTGATGCAAAAAATTCTTTGATGCAAAAAATTCTTTGATGCAAAAAATTCTTTGATGCAAAAAATTCTTTGATGCAAAAAATTCTTTGATGCAAAAAATTCTTTGATGCAAAAAATTCTTTGATGCAAAAAATTCTTTGATGCAAAAAATTCTTTGATGCAAAAAATTCTTTGATGCAAAAAATTCTTTGATGCAAAAAATTCTTTGATGCAAAAAATTCTTTGATGCAAAAAATTCTTTGATGCAAAAAATTCTTTGATGCAAAAAATTCTTTGATGCAAAAAATTCTTTGATGCAAAAAATTCTTTGATGCAAAAAATTCTTTGATGCAAAAAATTCTTTGATGCAAAAAATTCTTTGATGCAAAAAATTCTTTGATGCAAAAAATTCTTTGATGCAAAAAATTCTTTGATGCAAAAAATTCTTTGATGCAAAAAATTCTTTGATGCAAAAAATTCTTTGATGCAAAAAATTCTTTGATGCAAAAAATTCTTTGATGCAAAAAATTCTTTGATGCAAAAAATTCTTTGATGCAAAAAATTCTTTGATGCAAAAAATTCTTTGATGCAAAAAATTCTTTGATGCAAAAAATTCTTTGATGCAAAAAATTCTTTGATGCAAAAAATTCTTTGATGCAAAAAATTCTTTGATGCAAAAAATTCTTTGATGCAAAAAATTCTTTGATGCAAAAAATTCTTTGATGCAAAAAATTCTTTGATGCAAAAAATTCTTTGATGCAAAAAATTCTTTGATGCAAAAAATTCTTTGATGCAAAAAATTCTTTGATGCAAAAAATTCTTTGATGCAAAAAATTCTTTGATGCAAAAAATTCTTTGATGCAAAAAATTCTTTGATGCAAAAAATTCTTTGATGCAAAAAATTCTTTGATGCAAAAAATTCTTTGATGCAAAAAATTCTTTGATGCAAAAAATTCTTTGATGCAAAAAATTCTTTGATGCAAAAAATTCTTTGATGCAAAAAATTCTTTGATGCAAAAAATTCTTTGATGCAAAAAATTCTTTGATGCAAAAAATTCTTTGATGCAAAAAATTCTTTGATGCAAAAAATTCTTTGATGCAAAAAATTCTTTGATGCAAAAAATTCTTTGATGCAAAAAATTCTTTGATGCAAAAAATTCTTTGATGCAAAAAATTCTTTGATGCAAAAAATTCTTTGATGCAAAAAATTCTTTGATGCAAAAAATTCTTTGATGCAAAAAATTCTTTGATGCAAAAAATTCTTTGATGCAAAAAATTCTTTGATGCAAAAAATTCTTTGATGCAAAAAATTCTTTGATGCAAAAAATTCTTTGATGCAAAAAATTCTTTGATGCAAAAAATTCTTTGATGCAAAAAATTCTTTGATGCAAAAAATTCTTTGATGCAAAAAATTCTTTGATGCAAAAAATTCTTTGATGCAAAAAATTCTTTGATGCAAAAAATTCTTTGATGCAAAAAATTCTTTGATGCAAAAAATTCTTTGATGCAAAAAATTCTTTGATGCAAAAAATTCTTTGATGCAAAAAATTCTTTGATGCAAAAAATTCTTTGATGCAAAAAATTCTTTGATGCAAAAAATTCTTTGATGCAAAAAATTCTTTGATGCAAAAAATTCTTTGATGCAAAAAATTCTTTGATGCAAAAAATTCTTTGATGCAAAAAATTCTTTGATGCAAAAAATTCTTTGATGCAAAAAATTCTTTGATGCAAAAAATTCTTTGATGCAAAAAATTCTTTGATGCAAAAAATTCTTTGATGCAAAAAATTCTTTGATGCAAAAAATTCTTTGATGCAAAAAATTCTTTGATGCAAAAAATTCTTTGATGCAAAAAATTCTTTGATGCAAAAAATTCTTTGATGCAAAAAATTCTTTGATGCAAAAAATTCTTTGATGCAAAAAATTCTTTGATGCAAAAAATTCTTTGATGCAAAAAATTCTTTGATGCAAAAAATTCTTTGATGCAAAAAATTCTTTGATGCAAAAAATTCTTTGATGCAAAAAATTCTTTGATGCAAAAAATTCTTTGATGCAAAAAATTCTTTGATGCAAAAAATTCTTTGATGCAAAAAATTCTTTGATGCAAAAAATTCTTTGATGCAAAAAATTCTTTGATGCAAAAAATTCTTTGATGCAAAAAATTCTTTGATGCAAAAAATTCTTTGATGCAAAAAATTCTTTGATGCAAAAAATTCTTTGATGCAAAAAATTCTTTGATGCAAAAAATTCTTTGATGCAAAAAATTCTTTGATGCAAAAAATTCTTTGATGCAAAAAATTCTTTGATGCAAAAAATTCTTTGATGCAAAAAATTCTTTGATGCAAAAAATTCTTTGATGCAAAAAATTCTTTGATGCAAAAAATTCTTTGATGCAAAAAATTCTTTGATGCAAAAAATTCTTTGATGCAAAAAATTCTTTGATGCAAAAAATTCTTTGATGCAAAAAATTCTTTGATGCAAAAAATTCTTTGATGCAAAAAATTCTTTGATGCAAAAAATTCTTTGATGCAAAAAATTCTTTGATGCAAAAAATTCTTTGATGCAAAAAATTCTTTGATGCAAAAAATTCTTTGATGCAAAAAATTCTTTGATGCAAAAAATTCTTTGATGCAAAAAATTCTTTGATGCAAAAAATTCTTTGATGCAAAAAATTCTTTGATGCAAAAAATTCTTTGATGCAAAAAATTCTTTGATGCAAAAAATTCTTTGATGCAAAAAATTCTTTGATGCAAAAAATTCTTTGATGCAAAAAATTCTTTGATGCAAAAAATTCTTTGATGCAAAAAATTCTTTGATGCAAAAAATTCTTTGATGCAAAAAATTCTTTGATGCAAAAAATTCTTTGATGCAAAAAATTCTTTGATGCAAAAAATTCTTTGATGCAAAAAATTCTTTGATGCAAAAAATTCTTTGATGCAAAAAATTCTTTGATGCAAAAAATTCTTTGATGCAAAAAATTCTTTGATGCAAAAAATTCTTTGATGCAAAAAATTCTTTGATGCAAAAAATTCTTTGATGCAAAAAATTCTTTGATGCAAAAAATTCTTTGATGCAAAAAATTCTTTGATGCAAAAAATTCTTTGATGCAAAAAATTCTTTGATGCAAAAAATTCTTTGATGCAAAAAATTCTTTGATGCAAAAAATTCTTTGATGCAAAAAATTCTTTGATGCAAAAAATTCTTTGATGCAAAAAATTCTTTGATGCAAAAAATTCTTTGATGCAAAAAATTCTTTGATGCAAAAAATTCTTTGATGCAAAAAATTCTTTGATGCAAAAAATTCTTTGATGCAAAAAATTCTTTGATGCAAAAAATTCTTTGATGCAAAAAATTCTTTGATGCAAAAAATTCTTTGATGCAAAAAATTCTTTGATGCAAAAAATTCTTTGATGCAAAAAATTCTTTGATGCAAAAAATTCTTTGATGCAAAAAATTCTTTGATGCAAAAAATTCTTTGATGCAAAAAATTCTTTGATGCAAAAAATTCTTTGATGCAAAAAATTCTTTGATGCAAAAAATTCTTTGATGCAAAAAATTCTTTGATGCAAAAAATTCTTTGATGCAAAAAATTCTTTGATGCAAAAAATTCTTTGATGCAAAAAATTCTTTGATGCAAAAAATTCTTTGATGCAAAAAATTCTTTGATGCAAAAAATTCTTTGATGCAAAAAATTCTTTGATGCAAAAAATTCTTTGATGCAAAAAATTCTTTGATGCAAAAAATTCTTTGATGCAAAAAATTCTTTGATGCAAAAAATTCTTTGATGCAAAAAATTCTTTGATGCAAAAAATTCTTTGATGCAAAAAATTCTTTGATGCAAAAAATTCTTTGATGCAAAAAATTCTTTGATGCAAAAAATTCTTTGATGCAAAAAATTCTTTGATGCAAAAAATTCTTTGATGCAAAAAATTCTTTGATGCAAAAAATTCTTTGATGCAAAAAATTCTTTGATGCAAAAAATTCTTTGATGCAAAAAATTCTTTGATGCAAAAAATTCTTTGATGCAAAAAATTCTTTGATGCAAAAAATTCTTTGATGCAAAAAATTCTTTGATGCAAAAAATTCTTTGATGCAAAAAATTCTTTGATGCAAAAAATTCTTTGATGCAAAAAATTCTTTGATGCAAAAAATTCTTTGATGCAAAAAATTCTTTGATGCAAAAAATTCTTTGATGCAAAAAATTCTTTGATGCAAAAAATTCTTTGATGCAAAAAATTCTTTGATGCAAAAAATTCTTTGATGCAAAAAATTCTTTGATGCAAAAAATTCTTTGATGCAAAAAATTCTTTGATGCAAAAAATTCTTTGATGCAAAAAATTCTTTGATGCAAAAAATTCTTTGATGCAAAAAATTCTTTGATGCAAAAAATTCTTTGATGCAAAAAATTCTTTGATGCAAAAAATTCTTTGATGCAAAAAATTCTTTGATGCAAAAAATTCTTTGATGCAAAAAATTCTTTGATGCAAAAAATTCTTTGATGCAAAAAATTCTTTGATGCAAAAAATTCTTTGATGCAAAAAATTCTTTGATGCAAAAAATTCTTTGATGCAAAAAATTCTTTGATGCAAAAAATTCTTTGATGCAAAAAATTCTTTGATGCAAAAAATTCTTTGATGCAAAAAATTCTTTGATGCAAAAAATTCTTTGATGCAAAAAATTCTTTGATGCAAAAAATTCTTTGATGCAAAAAATTCTTTGATGCAAAAAATTCTTTGATGCAAAAAATTCTTTGATGCAAAAAATTCTTTGATGCAAAAAATTCTTTGATGCAAAAAATTCTTTGATGCAAAAAATTCTTTGATGCAAAAAATTCTTTGATGCAAAAAATTCTTTGATGCAAAAAATTCTTTGATGCAAAAAATTCTTTGATGCAAAAAATTCTTTGATGCAAAAAATTCTTTGATGCAAAAAATTCTTTGATGCAAAAAATTCTTTGATGCAAAAAATTCTTTGATGCAAAAAATTCTTTGATGCAAAAAATTCTTTGATGCAAAAAATTCTTTGATGCAAAAAATTCTTTGATGCAAAAAATTCTTTGATGCAAAAAATTCTTTGATGCAAAAAATTCTTTGATGCAAAAAATTCTTTGATGCAAAAAATTCTTTGATGCAAAAAATTCTTTGATGCAAAAAATTCTTTGATGCAAAAAATTCTTTGATGCAAAAAATTCTTTGATGCAAAAAATTCTTTGATGCAAAAAATTCTTTGATGCAAAAAATTCTTTGATGCAAAAAATTCTTTGATGCAAAAAATTCTTTGATGCAAAAAATTCTTTGATGCAAAAAATTCTTTGATGCAAAAAATTCTTTGATGCAAAAAATTCTTTGATGCAAAAAATTCTTTGATGCAAAAAATTCTTTGATGCAAAAAATTCTTTGATGCAAAAAATTCTTTGATGCAAAAAATTCTTTGATGCAAAAAATTCTTTGATGCAAAAAATTCTTTGATGCAAAAAATTCTTTGATGCAAAAAATTCTTTGATGCAAAAAATTCTTTGATGCAAAAAATTCTTTGATGCAAAAAATTCTTTGATGCAAAAAATTCTTTGATGCAAAAAATTCTTTGATGCAAAAAATTCTTTGATGCAAAAAATTCTTTGATGCAAAAAATTCTTTGATGCAAAAAATTCTTTGATGCAAAAAATTCTTTGATGCAAAAAATTCTTTGATGCAAAAAATTCTTTGATGCAAAAAATTCTTTGATGCAAAAAATTCTTTGATGCAAAAAATTCTTTGATGCAAAAAATTCTTTGATGCAAAAAATTCTTTGATGCAAAAAATTCTTTGATGCAAAAAATTCTTTGATGCAAAAAATTCTTTGATGCAAAAAATTCTTTGATGCAAAAAATTCTTTGATGCAAAAAATTCTTTGATGCAAAAAATTCTTTGATGCAAAAAATTCTTTGATGCAAAAAATTCTTTGATGCAAAAAATTCTTTGATGCAAAAAATTCTTTGATGCAAAAAATTCTTTGATGCAAAAAATTCTTTGATGCAAAAAATTCTTTGATGCAAAAAATTCTTTGATGCAAAAAATTCTTTGATGCAAAAAATTCTTTGATGCAAAAAATTCTTTGATGCAAAAAATTCTTTGATGCAAAAAATTCTTTGATGCAAAAAATTCTTTGATGCAAAAAATTCTTTGATGCAAAAAATTCTTTGATGCAAAAAATTCTTTGATGCAAAAAATTCTTTGATGCAAAAAATTCTTTGATGCAAAAAATTCTTTGATGCAAAAAATTCTTTGATGCAAAAAATTCTTTGATGCAAAAAATTCTTTGATGCAAAAAATTCTTTGATGCAAAAAATTCTTTGATGCAAAAAATTCTTTGATGCAAAAAATTCTTTGATGCAAAAAATTCTTTGATGCAAAAAATTCTTTGATGCAAAAAATTCTTTGATGCAAAAAATTCTTTGATGCAAAAAATTCTTTGATGCAAAAAATTCTTTGATGCAAAAAATTCTTTGATGCAAAAAATTCTTTGATGCAAAAAATTCTTTGATGCAAAAAATTCTTTGATGCAAAAAATTCTTTGATGCAAAAAATTCTTTGATGCAAAAAATTCTTTGATGCAAAAAATTCTTTGATGCAAAAAATTCTTTGATGCAAAAAATTCTTTGATGCAAAAAATTCTTTGATGCAAAAAATTCTTTGATGCAAAAAATTCTTTGATGCAAAAAATTCTTTGATGCAAAAAATTCTTTGATGCAAAAAATTCTTTGATGCAAAAAATTCTTTGATGCAAAAAATTCTTTGATGCAAAAAATTCTTTGATGCAAAAAATTCTTTGATGCAAAAAATTCTTTGATGCAAAAAATTCTTTGATGCAAAAAATTCTTTGATGCAAAAAATTCTTTGATGCAAAAAATTCTTTGATGCAAAAAATTCTTTGATGCAAAAAATTCTTTGATGCAAAAAATTCTTTGATGCAAAAAATTCTTTGATGCAAAAAATTCTTTGATGCAAAAAATTCTTTGATGCAAAAAATTCTTTGATGCAAAAAATTCTTTGATGCAAAAAATTCTTTGATGCAAAAAATTCTTTGATGCAAAAAATTCTTTGATGCAAAAAATTCTTTGATGCAAAAAATTCTTTGATGCAAAAAATTCTTTGATGCAAAAAATTCTTTGATGCAAAAAATTCTTTGATGCAAAAAATTCTTTGATGCAAAAAATTCTTTGATGCAAAAAATTCTTTGATGCAAAAAATTCTTTGATGCAAAAAATTCTTTGATGCAAAAAATTCTTTGATGCAAAAAATTCTTTGATGCAAAAAATTCTTTGATGCAAAAAATTCTTTGATGCAAAAAATTCTTTGATGCAAAAAATTCTTTGATGCAAAAAATTCTTTGATGCAAAAAATTCTTTGATGCAAAAAATTCTTTGATGCAAAAAATTCTTTGATGCAAAAAATTCTTTGATGCAAAAAATTCTTTGATGCAAAAAATTCTTTGATGCAAAAAATTCTTTGATGCAAAAAATTCTTTGATGCAAAAAATTCTTTGATGCAAAAAATTCTTTGATGCAAAAAATTCTTTGATGCAAAAAATTCTTTGATGCAAAAAATTCTTTGATGCAAAAAATTCTTTGATGCAAAAAATTCTTTGATGCAAAAAATTCTTTGATGCAAAAAATTCTTTGATGCAAAAAATTCTTTGATGCAAAAAATTCTTTGATGCAAAAAATTCTTTGATGCAAAAAATTCTTTGATGCAAAAAATTCTTTGATGCAAAAAATTCTTTGATGCAAAAAATTCTTTGATGCAAAAAATTCTTTGATGCAAAAAATTCTTTGATGCAAAAAATTCTTTGATGCAAAAAATTCTTTGATGCAAAAAATTCTTTGATGCAAAAAATTCTTTGATGCAAAAAATTCTTTGATGCAAAAAATTCTTTGATGCAAAAAATTCTTTGATGCAAAAAATTCTTTGATGCAAAAAATTCTTTGATGCAAAAAATTCTTTGATGCAAAAAATTCTTTGATGCAAAAAATTCTTTGATGCAAAAAATTCTTTGATGCAAAAAATTCTTTGATGCAAAAAATTCTTTGATGCAAAAAATTCTTTGATGCAAAAAATTCTTTGATGCAAAAAATTCTTTGATGCAAAAAATTCTTTGATGCAAAAAATTCTTTGATGCAAAAAATTCTTTGATGCAAAAAATTCTTTGATGCAAAAAATTCTTTGATGCAAAAAATTCTTTGATGCAAAAAATTCTTTGATGCAAAAAATTCTTTGATGCAAAAAATTCTTTGATGCAAAAAATTCTTTGATGCAAAAAATTCTTTGATGCAAAAAATTCTTTGATGCAAAAAATTCTTTGATGCAAAAAATTCTTTGATGCAAAAAATTCTTTGATGAGAAAAATGGTTCGATGAGAAAAATTCTTTGATGCAAAAAATTCTTTGATGAGAAAAATGGTTCGATGAGAAAAATTCTTTGATGAGAAAAATTCTTTGATGAGAAAAATTCTTTGATGAGAAAAATTCTTTGATGATAAAAATACTTTGATGAGAAAAATGGTTCGATGAGAAAAATGGTTCGATGAGAAAAATTCTTTGATGAGAAAAATGGTTCGATGAGAAAAATGGTTCGATGAGAAAAATGGTTCGATGAGAAAAATTCTTTGATGAGAAAAATTCTTTGATGAGAAAAATTCTTTGATGAGAAAAATTCTTTGATGAGAGAAACTCTATTATGAAAAAAATACCTTCATGAGAAAAAATCTTTGATGAAAAAAATTCTTTGATGAGATAACGTTCGTCGATGAAAACGAATCCTCTAATGAGAAACTTGTCGGTGATGAAAAATCGGAAAAGTGTTCGGTTATTAAAAAATCGAAAAACTGACATTCGATGAAAAAAATTCTTGGGCGTTCGATAAGAAAAATTTCTGCCACGTGAAAAAATTCTTTGACGTTGCCGATGAAAAAAATCTTCAGTGATAAATTATAGACGGAACAAAACATCAATCACGTAAGAGTAGATACAATTTCTCGCGTATATTGTACTAAATTAAAACGAAACATTTATTTAACCTAAATGATATTTATTTCACGACCGATAAAATTGCATCATTCTGTTCTCCGAATTCGTTCATGGTCAATGCGACATGCATTCCACCACGTTCGGCAGTGAGCCTGGAGAACACCTGGAATATTGCTGACGATGCATTGACAGACTCGCGGCGTGCGACTCTGTGGCGCGTGCCGCCGCGCTCACAGCATGCATGTCCCCGCGCGTTCAGGGGGGAGTGAGCGGCTCGCGCTCAGGGCACGTGCCGCCAAGCTCGCCCCATACAATACAACGAGCGACTCATCGTTATTTAATTTCCGTATATTAAATATTTCAAGTGAAGTTAAAATAATAGTTCGTTTATAATTCTATTAAATATTGTAAGTGAAGTTAAAATAATAATTTTTTCATCGACCACGCCGGACCTCGAGGAACACCTGCAATAGTGCTGACGGTGCATTCGCAGATCTACGCTCGGCAATTAGACGGATCTTCCTCGCGAGCATGTATTTAATATGCAGTTCGTCTTGAGACGTCGTACCATGTGTTTCGTCGCGTTTATTTTTATAATTTTATAACGAACCATGGATGTGCGAATATTCACGACGACCCATATGGATAAGTGCGTCGTATGTGAATGGTCAACGCGAGTGTGCAACAGTTGGGAGCGATGCTTGGAGGAGAGCATTTTTGAAGAACAGCCTGCAGTGCTGCGCTGCCCTCTGTGTAGCGTTATACTTCGCAGCAGTGATTATCCGCGACATACGGGAGGCTGCATGGTGCAGTATACACGACGGCTGCGTCAACTTGCTCGTGCTGCGGGCTTTGTATAAAACAGGAGTAATAAAAATAAAATAAAAATAAAATAAAAATAAAATAAAAATAAAATAAAAATAAAAATAAAATAAAAATAAAATAAAAATAAAATAAAAATAAAATAAAAATAAAATAAAAATAAAATAAAAATAAAATAAAAATAAAATAAAAATAAAATAAAAATAAAATAAAAATAAAATAAAAATAAAATAAAAATAAAATAAAAATAAAATAAAAATAAAATAAAAATAAAATAAAAATAAAATAAAAATAAAATAAAAATAAAATAAAAATAAAATAAAAATAAAATAAAAATAAAATAAAAATAAAATAAAAATAAAATAAAAATAAAATAAAAATAAAATAAAAATAAAATAAAAATAAAATAAAAATAAAATAAAAATAAAATAAAAATAAAATAAAAATAAAATAAAAATAAAATAAAAATAAAATAAAAATAAAATAAAAATAAAATAAAAATAAAATAAAAATAAAATAAAAATAAAATAAAAATAAAATAAAAATAAAATAAAAATAAAATAAAAATAAAATAAAAATAAAATAAAAATAAAATAAAAATAAAATAAAAATAAAATAAAAATAAAATAAAAATAAAATAAAAATAAAATAAAAATAAAATAAAAATAAAATAAAAATAAAATAAAAATAAAATAAAAATAAAATAAAAATAAAATAAAAATAAAATAAAAATAAAATAAAAATAAAATAAAAATAAAATAAAAATAAAATAAAAATAAAATAAAAATAAAATAAAAATAAAATAAAAATAAAATAAAAATAAAATAAAAATAAAATAAAAATAAAATAAAAATAAAATAAAAATAAAATAAAAATAAAATAAAAATAAAATAAAAATAAAATAAAAATAAAAATTATCAATTCGGTTTCAAAAGCGGTATCTCAACACTTAATGCACTCACAACCCTAACCTCCAATGTTGAAGCAAACAAACTATCAAATAAAAAAACGACAGCACTATTCCTAGACATAGCTAAAGCATTCGACAGCGTTTGGCACCAAGGCTTACTGTATAAATTAGAATCTCTCCAATGCCCGCAGAACCTAACCCTCTTAATAAAAAACTTTCTTGAATCACGCGCGCTGACAGTCAGGTTACAAGCAACATCCTCAACATCATTCGTTCCGGAACAGGGGGTTCCTCAAGGCTCCCCCTTGTCGCCTCTACTCTATAATATATATTGCCACGATCTGTACAACCACAACCAGATTAACAAAGAATGGGTAGACCCATCACAGTATATGCTACAATTCGCAGACGACACGGTTCTGATAACACATAAGAGTAGCTTAAATAAATGTATCGACACACTTCAAAATTCCATAGACAACACTATAACATGGTTCAACAACTGGCGTCTCAAACCAAACCCGCAAAAATCACAACTAATTATATTCAATCACAAATTACTACCACAATCGCCGACAGTCCGTATGTTCGACGTAGAAATCGCACCACAGCAACACGCTAAATACTTAGGAATACACCTCGATCAAAAACTCAATTTCAACTACCACCTACAACAGTGTAAATCAGCAATGTCAGCAAGAGCCTCCCACTTTAGAAGCATTACTTTCAAAAATCGCAAACTTCATACCAAACAGCTAACCAAAATTTATAAAAGCATATGCAGACCAATCATAGAATACGGCCATCCAGTTTTTCTCAACTGCAAAGAAACCGCTTTAAAAAAAATGAAAACGGCTGAAACTTGCGCACTAAGACGCCTGACGCGCATTCGCCACCCGAACAATCCTCTGCACAACCCGCCAAATACACTCCTATACTCAACAACAGGAATCATCCCAATAGTTCAAAGATCCAAAGTACTCACTAAAAAATTTGCCGTAAGCCAGATCGTTAATATTAAGCCACTATGTATACAACCGATTCAACATGTTACACGCAGACACAAATTTCCCACACACACAATCTACCAACAACTAGAATTAATGGCCAACGACAGAATCACGATATAAAATCGACAATCTTTTAATCGTAATTTACGGAAGGGAAAAAAAAAAATTAGGAGGACCTTCCACATACCAAAGACAAACCCGGGCTGAAGGACTCAGGTCGATGGCCCTTTGCCAAAGTGTATTATAAACATAGGATTAAAACTAATATAAGGAAACACTTGTACAAAAATTGTTAAGCACTGGCAATAAATCTCTTTTACTACTACTAAAAATAAAATAAAAATAAAATAAAAATAAAATAAAAATAAAATAAAAATAAAATAAAAATAAAATAAAAATAAAATAAAAATAAAATAAAAATAAAATAAAAATAAAATAAAAATAAAATAAAAATAAAATAAAAATAAAATAAAAATAAAATAAAAATAAAATAAAAATAAAATAAAAATAAAATAAAAATAAAATAAAAATAAAATAAAAATAAAATAAAAATAAAATAAAAATAAAATAAAAATAAAATAAAAATAAAATAAAAATAAAATAAAAATAAAATAAAAATAAAATAAAAATAAAATAAAAATAAAATAAAAATAAAATAAAAATAAAATAAAAATAAAATAAAAATAAAATAAAAATAAAATAAAAATAAAATAAAAATAAAATAAAAATAAAATAAAAATAAAATAAAAATAAAATAAAAATAAAATAAAAATAAAATAAAAATAAAATAAAAATAAAATAAAAATAAAATAAAAATAAAATAAAAATAAAATAAAAATAAAATAAAAATAAAATAAAAATAAAATAAAAATAAAATAAAAATAAAATAAAAATAAAATAAAAATAAAATAAAAATAAAATAAAAATAAAATAAAAATAAAATAAAAATAAAATAAAAATAAAATAAAAATAAAATAATTGTAGGCCGTGGCAACAGCGGTGACGGGTGTGTGTGTGTGTGCATATCTGTGACAGCCTCCAGATTTTGCAGAATCAGCACGAGACTGGGCGGCGGCTATGATCTCATAAGAGCGGCCGTCAGTACACAGCGGGAACGTGCCGGCGACACATCGCTTCGTAACAATCTTTTTAAAAAATCTTATAAAAAAATTAAAAAATGTGTTATAATAGTGCACCGAACGAGGATGTATCGGCCGTACCCCTTTCGGGGCCTTTGGAGCAGGAGCCCGAGGAGGAACGGCGTCCACGTCCGGCACGGAACAATATCCGTAAGTTTTATTTATTTTATTTATTTTATTTATTTTATTTATTTTATTTATTTTATTTATTTTATTTATTTTATTTATTTTATTTATTTTATTTATTTTATTTATTTTATTTATTTTATTTATTTTATTTATTTTATTTATTTTATTTATTTTATTTATTTTATTTATTTTATTTATTTTATTTATTAAGCATATACGTTGCTAGTATCTCGTTGGTGTCACGCTTTTCAAGCAGCACCACCCGTGGTATACGCAGTAGCGGTCGAGCCTAGCGACCAGACGTCCGCGGTTCGAGCCCATCTTTAGTACTTTTTTTTTTATTTTTTTTTTTTACCATTTTTATTTTACTGTTATTTAATCATTTTTATTTTAGCATTATTTTAAATAGTAAAAAAGAAAAAATGGTAAAAAAGTACTAAAGGTGGGTTCGAACCGCGGACGTCTGGTCACTGACCGCTACTGCGTCTACCACGGGTGGTGCTGCTTGAAAAGCGTGACACGAGCGCGGCTTGAATTTATTTTATTTATTTTATTTTATAAAGCGCAATATACGTTGCTAGTATCGCGTTCGTGTCACGCTTTTCAAGCAGCACCACCCGTGGTATACGCGGTAGCGGTCGAGCCTAGTGACCAGACGTCCGCGGTTCGAACCCACCTTTTGTACTTTTTTTTTACCATTTTTATTTTACTATTATTTTAAATACTTTTATTTAATCATTTTTATTTTAGCATTATTTAAAGTGGTAAAAAAAGAAAAAATGGTAAAAAAAAGTACTAAAGGTGGGTTCGAACCGCGGACGTCTGGTCACTAGGCTCGACCGCTACCGCGTATACCACGGGTGGTGCTGCTTGAAAAGCGTGACGCGGCTTGAATTTATTTTATTTATTTTATTTATTTTATTTATTTTAATTATTTTATTTATTTTATTTATTTTATTTATTTTATTTATTTTATTTATTTTATTTATTTTATTTATTTTATTTATTTTATTTATTTTATTTATTTTATTTATTTTATTTATTTTATTTATTTTATTTATTTTATTTATTTTATTTATTTTATTTATTTTATTTATTTTATTTATTTTATTTATTTTATTTATTTTATTTATTTTATTTATTTTATTTATTTTATTTATTTTATTTATTTTATTTATTTTATTTATTTTATTTATTTTATTTATTTTATTTATTTTATTTATTTTATTTATTTTATTTATTTTATTTATTTTATTTATTTTATTTATTTTATTTCAGAACGCGTGAGATACGCGGGAGAGGGGGAGAGGAGGCGCCGACGTCCGCAGCTTCGGTACGAGGATTACGTGAGCACGCAGGAGCCGGAGGCTCCTATACAATATGCTGTGCAGGAGCGGGAAGGGCAGGCGCCACTCCGCGTCCCGATATTTGACGATCGGCCCTTTATAAGACGCGCAATAGTACAGCGGGAACGGCAGGAGCAGGAGCAGGATCGGCGCTTCATCCGGATGCTATTAAATCGCTGAAGAGCAACAGGTAAATATTATTAAATATTAATAAAATTAATATTTATATAATGAAAATAATAATTTTTTGTTTTTGCATTTTTTTGTTTTTGCAGGGTACTTCAACGTGCATCGAGCACCGAAGAATATTAAATATAATGTAATAAAAATAATAAAATATATAAAAATATTTTTTAAGTAAAAAATTATTTCTTCTGGGGTGCACTGTGGAGACCACCGCGCACGCTCCCATCCCCCCTCTCTATCACACACCTCCGGGCGCGGTCCGACCGGGCGCGGTCCGACCGGGCCCGAGGAGTGGGGATAGGAGTGGGGATGGGAGTGGAGGGTCTCCATAGTGCACCCCTTACTACTGATACCCTTGAATATATCTTCACTCGCAAATTTAAGAATTTTCTTACATACATGTCTATTTATCTGTTATAAAATTCTCGTCTGAGCATCATTCATGAGGCGCAAAAAAAATTGGGCTTCAAATTTATGTTTTATGTACCCCAGCACAATCACAGCTTTTCTTATGAAACTTTCTTAATATTTTCTTTTTCTCTGACTCCATTTCTTCTTGCGTGCAAATTTGTAGAAGACGAGCACTATCTGCAAGCTCTCCGAGTTTCTCCAGATGGTTCTGAAATCATGCCACCGAAAGTTAAAAAGCAAAAAAAAGTAATGGTGACAAAACAGCTTCCGACTAAGGATATGGCAACAAAGAGGAAAGCAACGAAAAAACTAATTGATCAAGATATTTTTGCAAAATCTCAATTAAAGAAAAAGAAAGTTTTAAAGGAACAACAGAACGACGCGGAGGTCCAAGATTCCATGTTTGAAGGTTTGTTAGTATGTAACATAAGTATCTAAGAAATGAATCGTCAAATAAATGAGTTTAATTTTTATTTTCTAGCGGAGTTCGCGAAGGATGCGTGTCCTGTCGTGAGTGAAGCAAAAGTTCGTGATATCGTGATGAAACCACGTAAAGTGTCGGTTATTTACGACGATAAAGGCTCTGGCCAAAGTCTGCAGGCTAAGACATCGACGGCGATGCATTTTGATCACCAGGTTCTTGACGATACCGAAAATTGTACACCTGAAGCTGCGTCAAGCCGGCGTGATGCAAGTTAGTACGATATTAATCTAATGATAATACAGTTCTTGTCGATTGTATACTCACACAGATACTCATAGATAAGAAATAAGGCTTTCTCAACTGACTTTACCTGATAAAATACGAAGAGAAGCTGCAGGTAAAAATGGACGTTCGTTTTGCCCAAAATCAAAGTAGTCAATATTCGTTTTACGTCAACTAAAAATGAAGAGATTATTTATTTAATCGAAGAATACGAAGAAACAAAAACCGGTCGATCGGATCTTGGGGTAAATAATTATTAACAATTGTTTAATCGCGTCGTCCCCTCGCAAAATTGCAGCCTACGTGTTCAGGATGCTTGGTATGACTTGGTATAGAAAAAATGCGTTGATTTATGCGAGGCGATCGGAGCGATTTTTTGGGGTAAATAATGATTAACAATTAGTTATTTGCCGCGTCCCCTTGCAAAATTGCATCCTACGTATTCAGGATGCTTGGTATGTCAACTCCAGTAAATAATACGATTTTTTAAAAATGCGTCGAATTATGTGAGGCGACTGGAGCGGTTTTTTGGGGTAAATAATTATTAACAATTGTTTAATCGCCTCGTCCCCTCACAAAATTGCATCCTTCATGTTGAGCATACTCGGTATTACAACTCCAGTAAATATTACGATTTTTAAAAAATGCGTTGAATTATGGGAGTCGATCGAATCTATTTCTTGGGGTAAATAATTATTAACATTTATTTACTCGCCTCCTTCCCTCGCAAAAATGCATCTTACATATTCAGGATACTCGGTATAACAATTCCAGTAAATATAAATATTGTTAAAAAATGCGTCGTATTATGTGAGGCGATCGGAACTATTTCTCGGGCTAAATTGTGACTGTGCTTTAATTTCTTGTATTTCTGTATTATTGACGTCTTTGGGCTCTAAATAATTATTAATTCTCTTTAATCTGTAAATTATCAGAGAGAACCCATCTGAGAGCCTTCCGATCATCGACAAAGCGAAACGAAGAATCCGCTATCGAGGAGCATGTAGGCTCTCGTAAATTTCGTCAGGCTCCGACGTCGACGATTATGAGTTCCGAACACACCAAAAAGCATTTGGGTTCAGCTGCAACAGATCTGAGTGGTACAAGTTAGTATAAAATTCGTGAATCTCTTCGTGGTAGCTCTATCTTGCGCAAATTTTAAGCTATTATCTTAAAAACGCACTCGAATATAATATTTTGATCAAAGACCGTAGGTATTGAATTTGGTCAAAATCGATCGAAGTGGTCAGATTTTATGGGATTTTTAGTTGTTTGGAATAATACTAGTAACGGTCTAATTCGAGTAAACATGGAGGTATTGAGGAGAAATTTGACTATTTCGTACGGAATTTGTCGAGTAGCGAATCGTAGGGTGCCGGGTCAGGAGAGGAGGTTCGAGACGGTGAGAAAGTAGCCGATGTGTACGGTAAACAAATTATAAAATATCTTTAATATCTCTCAAAATTATGTACAGAGGTGCTTGAGGTGTGAACTCGGCGCGCGAGCGTCGTTAACTGCCGGTTCCGACGATCGGTGAGCGAAAGCGAGAGTCGGAGCCCCCGCGTGTATAGGTCTCGATCGCGTTAGAGGTCAATGACCTGCCTGCGAATTTCGGACGCTCCCGGTAAGCGTGACAAACGGGAAAAATATTCGCGCGATCCTGAACATTCCGCCCGCCTCGTCGCGTGACGAAAGGTAAACAGTTCCGATTAATCGTTGCTCTTCGACAGTTCGCCTCGTTTCGCAAGAACGCAGAGCTTAACGATCGGTCTCTTGAACGTCGACCGAGCGGTTTTAACCGTGACGACGCGAACGTGTCCATCTCCTCCAGGGTGAACAGCGACGACTCGAGCGAGCGGCCACTTCGTCGGAGCTGAGAGCTCGCTGGTCACGAGCACGAGATCGCCAATTTGCAGCGGTGGTTGAGACTTGTTCCACTTCGGTCGAACCTGCAGTTGATGTATGTATTCCGAAGCCCAGCGATTTCAGAAACTGTCCCTCATCTGCTGGATGCATTGCCACCGTGACAAGCGCGACATAGGCGATGCGTGAGCGCAGGCTCCGGCACAGCCGAAAGCGGCGCTCCGATCAGGAAATGTCCTGGCGTGAGCGCGTTGTTGTCGTCCGGGTCATCCGTGAGCGCCTGCAGCGGCCTCGAATTAAGGCACGCTTCGATCTGCGCGAGCAGCGTCGCCATTTCTTCGTAGGTGAGCGTCGTTTCTCCGATGACACGACGCAGATGGTGCTTCACGGATTTCACCGCAGCCTCCCAGAGGCCTCCGAAGTGCGGCGCCGAAGGAGGGTTGAATCGCCACTCAACCCCGTCGTTGGCGAGCGCTGTGGCAATCTTCCGTGTCCCCTCCGATGCCGATGCGAAGAGCGAGCGAAGCTCAGCGTCCGCTCCGACGAAGTTGGTTCCACAGTCACTGGAGATCGTGCGACAGAGGCCGCGATGCGAAGTGAACCGCTTGTAAGCGGCGAGGAAAGCTTCCGTCGTGCAGTCCGAAACGGCCTCAAGGTGCACCGCCTTCGTAGCGAAACAAACGAATACGGCAATGTAGCCCTTCGTTGATTTTTGACCGCGACCCTTCGATACGCGGAGCTGAATCGGGCCGGCGTAATCCACTCCAGAGTGGCAGAACGGCCGCTCGCGGTTGACCCTCTCCTCCGGCAAGTCACCCATGAGCTGAGTAGCGGTCGCAGCGCGGAAGCGCAGACATCGTATGCAGCGCCCAATAAACGTCTTCACCAGTGGACGTCCCGCGATGATCCAGACCCGCCGGCGAAGGGTTGCGAGGGTCAACTGAGTGCCGCCGTGGAGCGTCAAGCGGTGAGCTTGCTCGACGAGAAGCGGCGCGAGCGGTGTTTCGCGGGTAATGATGATCGGGTGTCGTTCGTCAGGGTCCAGAACGGCATGCTTCAGCCGACCACCGACGCGAAGTAAGCCCTCCTTGTCGACGAAGGGATTAAGCCGAAGAAGCTGCCCTTTCGGCAGCGCCGTGCGCGACTCGAGTGCGCGCATCTCACTCCGAAATAAGCGAAGTTTTTCGAGTCGGATCATCGATGCCAGAGCAGCCGACAGCTCTGCCGGGAGGAGCGTCGGAGAGTGGCAGCGATCCTTGCGACGGTTCTCGCCCTGAAGTCGAGCGTTTACGGCGAAACGGCGACACCAGGCGACGATTCGTTGCAGTCGACTCAGAGTCGAGTAGCGAGACAGCAGGTCGATGGCCGTCTCGGGTTCCCTCGTTGCGACGTGCGATTGAACGCGCTGCTCCGGAGGATCGGTACAACCGCCTCCAGGCTGAGGAGGCCACGTGTCCGGCGGAGTAAGGAGCCATTGGGGCCCGGTCCACCAAAGCCCGTGCTCTTGGAGCTCGGAGGCGAGCAAACCTCGGGAAGCGCAGTCCGCTGGATTTTGCTGAGACTCCACGTGCCGCCATCGAGCGTCAGGTAACGCACGCTGGATCTCGGAGACGCGATTCGCAACGTAAGTCTTCCAGCGCACCGGGTGACCTCGAATCCAGGCTAGCGTGACCGTCGAATCGGTCCACAAGTGGACCGAGCAATCGATGGTTAAAACCTCGAGGATGCGCTTAGTGAGCTTGACGAGTAAGTGAGCCGCGCAGAGCTCGAGTCGAGGAAGCGAGATCTGCTTTACAGGCGCGACCTTCGTCTTGGCAGCGACGAGCGTTGCTGTCCTCGAAGGATGGCTGACGCAAAGGTATACGACAGCCGCGTAGGCCCTCTCCGACGCGTCAGCGAAACCATGCAGCTCGATGCCTTGTGAAGTGGACTGTAATGCGAGCCATCGAGGAATCCGCATGCTGGAGATGTGTGAGAGGTGCGAGTAGACCGAGAGCCACTCGTTAGACTCGGCAGCCGGAAGCGGCTCGTCCCAGCCGAGCTTAAGAAGCCACAGCGACTGCATGAATATCTTCCCTTTGACGATGACCGGCGCGAGCCATCCGAACGGGTCGAAGAGCTCGGCGATGCTCGAAAGAATTTTCCTCTTCGTCAGCGGAAGCTCGCAGCGCGGAGTGTTTAGACGAAAAACGAAGCAATCGCTGTCCGCTCGCCACGAGAGGCCGAGCATTCGAAACGAGGCTTCCGACGGGATGTTGAAGCTCGTACCAGCCGCAAGGAACGATGGCGAGAGGTGCGAGAGAAGCTCCGGTGAGTTGGACGCCCATTTCCGGAGCGCGAAGCCGCCCGCCCTGAGCAGCTCGATGACTTCTTGCTGCTTTGAAAGGGCCGACGCGACGTCGTCCGCTCCCGACAGGACGTCGTCCACGTAAACGTCGGTGAGAAGCGACTCCGAGCCCTGAAGAAAGCGCTCTCTCTCATCGAGTGCGAGCTGCTTGATGACCCGCAGCGCGAGGTACGGCGCGCACGCGAGCCCGTACGTTACCGTGCAAAGGCGAAAAGTGTCTGGCGTAGAGCGCGAGGGCTTTCGCCAGAGGATCCGTTGGAGATCGCGGTCGTCGGGGTGGAGAATAATCTGACGAAACATTTTCTCCATGTCGGCCAAGAACACGACGGCGTGCCGTCTCCAGCGGAGCATAACGTTGAATAATTCCGGCAGTAAGGCCGGACCCACATGAAGACAATCGTTCAGAGAGATCCCGCGGCTCGTCTTCTGCGAACCGTTAAAAACCACGCGCAGCTTCGTAGTTTCGCTGGACTCGCGGATCACGCCGTGATGCGGCAAATAATACACGGCTGCCGCTTCCTCGGCCGCCGGAGACACGAGTTCCATGTGCCCGAGCTCTTCATATTCCTCCAGAAATTTGTTGTAGGCTTCCGCGAAGCCGCTGTCGCGTGCAAAGCGCTGCTCCATGCGCCCGAGCACGCGAGATGCTGCTGAGCGCGAATCCCCGAGAGTCTTCGCCGACTCCTTGAGCGGGAGTCGAACGATGTAGCGTCCGCTCGGACCCCGAGAATGCGACGAAACGAAGTGCTCTTCGCACCTTTCGTCTTCCGCGGAGAGTGGAGGAGTCGCTGAGAGCTCTTCCTGCTCCCAGAAACGTTGAAGTGAAGTCGACAGCTGCAGGACCGACACCTGATGGCTGGCACACGCTGCCCCCGTACCTCCCTGC
The DNA here is from genome assembly GCA_917499995.1 of Ichneumon xanthorius. Lineage (NCBI taxonomy): Eukaryota > Metazoa > Arthropoda > Insecta > Hymenoptera > Ichneumonidae > Ichneumon > Ichneumon xanthorius. The sequence goes on from CAKJTD010000132.1 coordinate 20,913, forward strand.
AGAGACGTCCTTCCCGAAAGTATCCATCCAAAGTGTGTGTTCTGAGCGACAGGAGCTTCGCGCGCCCACGGTGGACCGCGGACCGTTGTGAGCTGCGAGACTGTTGACGGGAGCTGCTGCCCCGTCCGACGTCGATTGCTGCGATGCGTCTTCCCGTGCTGCCCCCGGAAGTCCGGGAGGGTTCGATTCGGAACCGTGAATCGTCGTGTGGTGCTTCGCCTTGCAGACTTGGCACACCTTCTGCGAGCGACACTCTCGAACAAAGTGCCGTCCGAGACAGTTGAGGCAGAGACCGTTCGAGAGCACGAAGGCCTTCCTCTCCTCCGTAGATTTGGCGCGGAACGCGTCGCAGGACACGATAAAATGATCCTGCCGGCAGAATGAGCATTTTCTCCCTCCGGCTGGTGCAGTTGAAGCCTGGTGGGACTTAACCCGAGTGTTCGGCTTCGAATCTGCCTTCGTCTGACTTGTCGAGGAGCCTGGCGGCTTTGCCGGCGCTGTCGAACCCGGCCCGGCAGGCTCGAGTACCTGGATGGCACAAATCCGCGCTTCAAGGAACGATTGCAGTTCCGCAAAGGTCGGCGGAGTCTTCTGAGCGCCCATCGAAGCCTCCCATTCGCGACGAGACTGCTTGTCGAGCTTCTGCACTGTGAGGTGCACGAGGAAGTCGCCGTAACCGTCGACCGCGCGCCCGAGAGCTCGAAGCGCCGACACGGCGTTCACTGTGCGGTTGAAGAGAGTTTTGAGCTCCGAGGCAGACTCCGATTTCATTGGCGGCAAGGAGCAGATGATCGAGAGCTGAGCACTCGTCAGAAGCCGCACGTTCTCATACCTGTCTGTAAGCGTCTTCCAGGCAGCGTCGAGATTCTCCGCGGTGAGTGGTAGCGACGCGAGCAACGCGGCAGGTTCCTTCGTTACACTCAATTTGAGGTAATGCAGCTTCTCGATTGCCGAGAGCGCCGTGCTGCTGCCGACCATCGACTCGAACAAGTCGCGGAACGACGGCCACTCCGAAAAGTCCCCGGAGAATTTTGGCAAATTGATCTTCGGCAGCTGCTGCCCCGACTGCGGTGCCCTCGGCGCCGGTGCCTCCGCCGACGCTTTGAATTGCCGAACGAGGTCAAGGAACTTCCCCTTGTTGACAAAGTACGCGTCCTCGGTGGTCTCGTAAACATGTTCAGCGAAATAGGGCAGCTTCCGGTGCTCGTCGGCAACGAGATCCTCCAACTCGTCGTGTCGCTCGAAGAACTCTTCCCATTGCCTGTCGAGAGTCGCTATCTTGGCCTCGACGATACCGAGAGTGATGTTGGCCTTCCCAACCCTTTTGAGGTTCTCGCACGAGCGTATGATGTGGCCCGATGACCGTTCTTGCTTTCTCAGCAATTCCTCCATCGTCGAGTGATCCGCGGTATCGCGAACGCGAAATTCGGTGACTCAGTGCGAGCCCGACTAGCACCCGCGAGCGTGAGTGTGAGCGAGTCGAGGTACACAAACCTCCGCGCGCGGCAGAGCGAGTGAGCGCGACCGATCGGCGAGAGTCCAGGCCTAGCCTATGCCCGAATGCGCAACGGCTCGGTAGCGGCCGGTGAGAGAGATAAGGCGAGAGCGCGACGCGCGTCACCTCAAGTTCGGCAAACGTGAGCCGCCCGGGCCGAGAGAGAGAGACGAACCGAGAGTCGAGGGCATTGACCGGCGCGTCGCGACAGCTGATGATCCCGAGCTGTCACCGAGACAGCGGCTCCGAGAGACCAGCTCGAGAGCGGCACACCGATACACACCGCGAAAATCGGTGACCCTGAGAGCCCGTTGCTCGCGATTCGAACTGACCGTTCAACGGAGCGATAGTCCAACGGTTCCAGACGCGTGCGAAAAGGAACCAGTACAGCGCAACGCGACTAACAATTTCTCAAGCACGTACCGCGATAGCCCGAGATGATCCTCTTGAATATCGATGCGATGACTTCGAGGTGAGACGAGATGAGTCCGCGATGAAAACCGAGATGAACTCCGTGGGAGATCCGATGCGAGTCGGAGAAGTTTCTACACCGTGAGTATGCACTCCAACTCTCCCGGATCCGGCTCGAAGGACCAAAATGTCGAGTAGCGAATCGTAGGGTGCCGGGTCAGGAGAGGAGGTTCGAGACGGTGAGAAAGTAGCCGATGTGTACGGTAAACAAATTATAAAATATCTTTAATATCTCTCAAAATTATGTACAGAGGTGCTTGAGGTGTGAACTCGGCGCGCGAGCGTCGTTAACTGCCGGTTCCGACGACCGGTGAGCGAAAGCGAGAGTCAGAGCCCCCGCGTGTATAGGTCTCGATCGCGTTAGAGGTCAATGACCTGCCTGCGACTTTCGGACGCTCCCGGTAAGCGTGACAAACGGGAAAAATATTCGCGCGATCCCGAACAGAATTTGACGACAATGGATCGAACCGTGTAAATTTTATATGATTTAGGCATTTTTTAAATTGCTGGAAAATGTTGATTCTACGTCCGACAACCCACATAGCAATTGGAAGACAACAAAAATGGCAGACTTCTTAGTTGTGCTTAGTAATTCATTTCTATATGAACTCAAAATGTCCTGGGAAAGATATCTGTTTGAGAAATGCCAGGATGAGATATAGCGGAACGGGGGTAAATAAATGAACACTGCCGATGTTAACAGTGAAAATAAACTCTTTATTTAAATAACACAACGATGAAAAAGCGCGCGAAAAAACACTGTACAATGGACCGTTGAGCATGTACCGAATAACAATGCTTAGAAGAACAGTAGTCGATGATGATGAGTAAGTCCAATATGAGCGGTCCCGGTGAGCCCATTAAATTATATGAATCGCTTGAGTCGACCGGATGACGAAATATCCACGACGCTGTATCGCCGTGAGATAACCACCGCATGAGAAGATCTACCCGCGGCGCTGTGTCGCCGCGAGGTAGCCGTTGAGAACCCGAGTCGTTCCAGTGTACCGACGTGTCGCGTAACTGAGAATGTACACCCGCGTTATGCTCCGAGTGAGCTGAACACTATCCCGAGATGATGATATGTGTTCCCGTGATGACGTACCGAACTTCGTGAGCAGACCCGTGAGCTGAACCGTTGTGAGAAACCGAGCAAAATCGGCGATCTACCCGACCGCGTGGTGACCCGTGTCAGCCATTGCGCGTAGATGAGCGCGGAACCTGTTGCACACGGCACGTAACCCGTGCCGCCTCGGATGAGAGCCGGTGCGCGTGCGTCGACGGCGCGCGTCGTCCTCGCCGGACTCGGCCGGGAGGTGCTGCCGGACAGCGGCCGCTCGAGCTGGCGCACGTCGCTGCGCTGATTCTCGAACAATATCGGATGCGTCAATATTGGACCACTCGCAAACATCTGAACTTAAGTAAGTCCTTTTGTGAACTCTCTGTATACGTATTGTCCCATACAATATTAATCTAGAATCTGAATACAATATTGGGCCAGAATATTATTGTATGGTGCAATATGTATATAAAGAGTTCTCGAAGAGACTTACTTAAGTTCACATGTTTGGGATGACTACCAGTGGTCCGAAATCGACGTATTCGATATCTTTCAGGACATTCTAAGTTCATATCGAAATAACTTCAGCGCACATTTAAGAAGTCCACCGTTTTTTACGATCCATTTACGACGTATATATGTCGTCTAATTGTAATGTGGCAAGAGTTCCTGCATCGAATATCGCCCCAGGAGTAAAATAAGTTCAAGATTCATAATCAGCGGGGAAAAATACATTGAACATGGCCACAAAACAGTGAATATTGGATAATTGAATGGATTATTTTAAAAAATCTCTTTCTAAGACTGTATTTTCGTTAATCAAAGTAGATGCACAGATCCGACAAAGTCAAACACGACGTTGACGTTAAAAAAAGTTGAAAATTGAAATTTTCATATCGCTTTCTCATGAGGTTCCTTTATTCGCGAAGCTTCCTCCACGAGGAAGCCAACAATACAGGAGGAAAACGCTTTCTCATAGAAAAAGCTTCGTTAATAAAGGAACATTATGAGAAAGCCAAATGAAAATTTCAATTTTCAAGTTTTATGAGGAAACGATATCAAAATTTCAATTTTGAACGTTTTCATATCTGTTTATCCATCATCGTGTTTGGTTTTGTTCACTGCCAATTTACCCTTGATTGCATTATATTTTTCACCTGTACCTACTAATACAAATGTTTTCTCTAATATATCTTTATATTTTGCAACCACTTTCTATGAGTGCTCGAGAGGATCTATTCAAGATCCTCTCAAGATCCTCTCAAGATCCTCTCTCGCAAGAGTCTGCGAGTGTAGTGAGAGTGTAGTGAGAGAGAGTCCGTGACCGTTAAACCGGTCAACCCCTTCAATCCTTTCACCTTCCGCAATCTGTTTTCCCAATATTTTATCATTATTCTCTACCGCATTTTCCATAAATATCCGCATTTCCAAGTTTTTGCCGAAACTTCATGCCCAAAACTACATATAAAGATTTAGCTAAGTACGATTTTCGGAATGATGAAATTGTTTCAACGACTAACGACTAAAACAATGACTTTTTGTTGTTATTTCAACAGAGCATCGTGTACAAGAACGGGAAAACTACAACTGAATTGAGGCCCAACGTCAATGCATTCTGTTAACTTTTTTCTTTCCTTGCATTATTTTATTATAAATATCCTCGTTCCCTCTATAATTCATGATTCCTTTTACGTCCAATCATCAGAGAGGACGCATATGAAATCGTTGCAAGCGTTGGCGGAGGACGAATTTATTATCTCAAAGGCAGGAGCTTCGACCTACGGTAAAGACGATAAAAATGTTCCGAAGACGGCACTGCAGCAAACATCAGCAACAGTAGGCAGTAGACATGGTGCAGGTACGTAAATATTTTTATAAAAACGTCAAAATCGTATGCCAAGTGCATAAAATTGGTTTTCTCTTAAATACAAAATCGGAAATATGTTCAGTCGTATGAGCTAAGTGATGGTTAACATATTTATACATATATGTATTGAAACGTTTCGATATTCCGTGGGAGCGGAATATCGAACTCACGATTTTTTAGATCGTCTTCTTCCGAGTGGAAGGTGAGAGTTCGGTACTGGACCGGCTGGATAAGGTGTGGAGGAGGTTTTATTTTGGTGGATTTCTTCAGTCTTACAATCCGGGGACCATGGATCGAACCGGCGTTCAAGGCTAAATACTCTCCTAGAATACAAAAATGCTTCTTAATCCTTTATCCCTGAGCTACGGGGAGGACGGGAGACTTGTCTAGTGTAAACGGTCGAGGTACACCGTTCCCACAGTCTGCGAACAGACTGTGTCAAACCAGACAAGACATCCCGTAGAAGCATCTGTTTCTCAGGTTGCAATAACCCAAGACAGCTCTCAATGCTTCTGAATTACTTCAGAAGCATGAAAATAATACAATTGCGCCATGCTCTTCAACCGCACGGCGACTTGTAGGAAATGGTTCGGTATCGGGAGTGGGATAGGAACCTCGAGGAGAGGATAGGTAGAGCCTTTATGGCCATCCCGGGGAAGTCGCGCTTGTGAGAAGCGGATGCCAGCCGGCCATCTAGCGGCAAAGTGCCAGACTCTGCCAGGGGGGGGGGTCTGTCCCGTTACAATATATATGGTTACCGATACGCTACAGCTATCGTTATCATAACGCGCACGCGTACTGCGGTTTTGCGGTTACCGATGCGCCACAGCTATCGCTACAGATATAAGTATCGTTATCATAACACGCATGCGTACTGCGGTTTTGCGGTTACCGATACGCGCCACAGCTGTCGCTACAGATATAATTTTTTTCCTGCGGCTTTTGGGATGCTATAATTTTTTCCAGCGGCTTTTGCGGCTAAAAGTGGGTTAGAACCGGCATAGCTATACTACTGCTGTGGTTGCACAAAATCGGCTGGGACGACAGTCTGTCGGCTCAGCTCTCATCAAGGTGGCTCACTCTCCGGGAAGATCTCTCATGCCTGGCCAGGCTTTCGATACCTAGATGGCTCAACACACGGGCCGATTCAGCAGTGGAGATACATGGCTTCTCGGACGCATCTCAATTGGCAATGTCGGCGGTTGTCTACATTGTCGTTCGCTCATCATCACCGTCCACGGCCGCTCAGGCGGCATTTGTGTGCTCAAAGACAAAGGTAGTACCTCTCAAGCCGCTCACCATCCCTCGGCTGGAACTCACCGCAGCGCTGCTCTTGACGAAACTCGTCAAATATGTTCAGGCAACACTGCACCTGGACATACACTCAACTCATCTGTGGACGGACTCATCGGTCACGCTCATGTGGATTCGGTCGCACTCATCACGGTGGAGGAATTACGTACGCAACAGGGTTGCGCAAATCCAAGAGCTCAGCGGAGACGCTTAATGGCGGCACGTCCCGGGAGTAGCTAACCCGGCTGACTGTGCCTCCAGAGGCGTTACCACCTCGCAGCTCGAAACTCATCCACTTTGGTGGACGGGACCACCTTGGATGATCCAAGACGAGGACACATGGCCAGCTCAACGACCAGGTTTCAACTCTGTTTCGATTGCTCCGTGTGACTGCTCTTTATTTCAGAATCGCTCTCAAGCTCCAGAAGAAGCTCACAGACCCACCGATCGCACTCATCCCATCGGAGACCATGGAAGAAGCACGGAGATTCTGGATCAAGTCTACTCAAGCGGCATATTTCTCATCGGAGCTGCGTACGATGCACTCAGGCTCTACGCTGGTGTTACGTCCTGATCAGCATTTTCCTGCATCTACGGTAAAGGAGATTTCTCTCCCTATTACACGTTTATCGCATGTGACGCTTTATCAGAACAGTGCCCCTTTTGAATCTAACCTTTCGGAAATTTATTCAGGGATGGGCTGAGAATGCATGTCGAAAAGAATATAAGAGAATTATTAGCGCGCGGTGTTTACTACGTCGAACGATTATGATACTCCGCGTGGCCCTGACATACCGTAGTAGTGTAGTGAAATAAGACTCCTGGTGGCTCGCGGTGCACTGCGCGACACTGAGTCAAGGCTAACGTTATCTCTGATCGTCGGGTTCGTCACTCTACCTTGGACGTCCTTGGAGAAAAATCAATCGACTCGACTCTTTATTTTTAAAGCTACCTCTCGTTAATTTAATCTGATCCCGGATTGAATATTATTTATCTTTGAATTATTGAAATATTTATTTAAAATTGGAAAAATAAACAAAATAGAATAATCATTTAAGATAAATCAGAATGGAGAATTTAAAGCTCCAATGACTTACAATGATTCGAGAAATTAAATGATTGGCCGAATGTATCAAATGGATGAATGAAGAATTTAGAATTCCTCGTCCTTCCTTCCTTCCTTCCTTCGATATTTCAGAAGTAAGCGTTGGAATCAACAATAGATGTTGAGGATGACGAGTAATTGTTGATGACGTTGTATGTAGGTTGAGAAATAACTTATCGACGAAACTTCAGTATGTTCAGACGTTAAAATATTTGGAGATATTTATTTTTAAATACTGAGTTTAAAATTCAGGTTTTTGAATTTTAATTATTCTTAAAAATCAAGACTTCAGATGACAATTAGGGATGTATAACTGTTTGGTTGCGATGATTATTAATGACAATCCCAGGTGCTAATTTCTGGATGAGTGAGCCGTGCCACCCTCGGCGGAGCCTCTTTTATTGTCTCCTCCGGGGGGACCCCTTGCCACTCAGCTTCCCGTCCCATCCGTCGATGTCCAGTGAGCTACCGGCTGATCGGCTGAACCCCTTCCGTGATGATTATCGATCGGTTTTGGGAGTCTTCCACAGCTTACTTTTAATAATTTTACAATATTGACTTTTATAATAATTTCCCGAATTAACAATTTATTTCCTTAATTTTCATTTTAAATCATAATAAAAAAGAAGAATTTAGAAATTTGAACGAAATTTCTATGTTGTTTCTTTCGAAAGTTATTCCCTTAATTAATTTAATTTGTATACATTTTCCTTCTAAATTTCGGATTTCAACAAATAATTATTTAACTTTTCTTAAATTACAATAAAACCCTAAATATTTACCTCGGATAATAGTAACTAATTCCTCGCTATTAACTACTGTTTTATCTATTCTTTTGACAATAAAACATAATTCTTATATAAAACTAATTCCCCCGATTATATTATTAATGATTTATCCTTTGTTTATAATAATTGATATCGACGATTTGACCCAAATGATTTACCAAACTTGATTCTACTGAATTAATTTTTAATTATTTAATTACTGGTCATTTCTTCCCAAATATTCAAATCGAATGAGTTTATTATGAATAATTAATTATTATATTCTCTTCTAACGGTTTAAATAATTATCCTCCGAGAGGTGCTGCACTCATTAGCGCTGACGGTAATTCTCCCAATCAATCGCTTCGATACAGTTACACCGATTCTTTGGCTGCACCGCTGTGTGCGTACGTGCATCGCCTCGCTCCGCATGTTAGAGCGATAAGGTGTCGTCTCTTTCATGTCGCCGCCGCATAAGAAAGATTCACATTACTTTTGCGTTTCAATCAAGACAATGGGTATGGACCTAAGGTATTCTCACTGTCGATGATCCTTTCTAGCGGGTCCAATAGCTTCATTGTTTTAATATTTTTACCCATCTGATTGTTCTTATGCCGACCTCTGGATAGAATCATCCAAGGATTTAAATGCGCTACTATTAATTATTTTTCGTGCAATGACCTTCCAGCGGTTCCTTAGCACTTTGATTTGATAGACAATTATCTTTAAATTTATTATTTTATTATTGAATATTTCCCGATTTATGACCAGTTGCGTCAGTGAATTTTATAGAAAATTCACAGGACGTAACACCTCCCCCCCCCAGACGAGGGTTGCTTCGAAGAACAACACTCGGTCTCGGTAGAGACGGTGCTCAAAACTAATTTTGGGTCAACTCGCTGCACCGATTTTCCTATATTATATCCCCTAAAAATGTCGATATTTAAATTATTTTACAACATTTAAAGAAATATATTAACAAATAATATGAATTTATAAGTAATTATTGGACGATCAATAAACATGTACGTGTAAGTATATAATCAAGACAGGTATTTCGTCGTGTTCGGTCTGTCATCTGAACCCTGCGATAACGAACCTCCGACCAGCAACCCTACGTGCGCGAAATTTATTCATTCTGCAAACAGCTTGTCACAAGAACACTCGTTCCTGAGTTTATTCTTCTGCGTTTATTCTTTCGAAATTCCAACTGTAAGTACTATTTACGATTATCTATGTATTGGGTATTGGGTATTGTGTGTTACACCGATCCCCTAAGGGTTACGGGCTCCTTCACTTTCTTCCTCCTCCTTCCTTATCCGCGGTCGCCGGTTCGATTCTTGGGCCCGGAGCTTCGTCGCGCCCCGTCAGGTGTCAGTAGTCCCGGACATACGGATATAGTCGTAGTTCGTACGTCCTATCTCCGGAGCTATGTCCCCGTCCGCTTTCCTTTCACCTACGGGCCTTCAGTCTCGGGAATCGAACCCGCAACACCTTTTCCCAGTCTTTCGGTTTCCCATACCGAGGCGCTGGTCCTTTCCTCTGGACCTACTATTATAGTGGGTTCCGAACCACTTTTTCACAGATAAAAACACCACAGAAAATTCTTGGTGCTTGCCGGGAATCGAACCCGGGCCTACTGCGTGTGAAGCGCGCGCCGAGACCACTCGGCCACGCTCACCCTTTCGATTATCTATGTATTTACTTACTTTTACTTTTTTTTTCTATATTTTATTCTATTTATTTATTAATTTATTTATTATTTTTTTTTATTAATTTATTTATTTAATTGTTTATTTTATTTTATCTTATTTCATAGAAACCTATATATATTCATCTATATTCTATTATTATTATTAACCTCCTTTTCTTTTTTTTTCTTTTTAGTTGTGACGTGGTGCGTCACAATATATATCCATTTTTTTTTCTTATTTTATTTCTTTTTTTTATTATAGATAAAATGGGCGTTCAAAGAGTTCGCGAGTCCAAGGAAATCTTTGATGCGCGCCGCTCCGGAAAGGAACCATTCCCCGTCCTCGCAATCATCTGGGACCCCCACGTGACAGTCCCAGCAAATCATCCTTTTCTTCAAATACAGGGATCCATAATGGGCTGGCACATGGTCGAAAATTGCGACGATTGCTGGGAAATCCTGGAGGATTGCCGCTGTCCACCAGAAAATTCCCCCCCAATGGCTCGCATCAACCGACCACAGCCAACAGCGGGACACGCCTATATTGTATTTGGCTGAACGAATTTTAATTTTGTTATTTTTATATATATAAAAAAATATATAATTATATTCTATTAATTTTTATATTTTCCTTCCTGACTTCTGGTCTTCCTTTTTCTCCCCAATTTATTTTAGCTTCCCCTAGTTTTAAGCAACAGTGGTTGGAGCCACCTATTTTATTTTATTAAATACAACCGCGATGCATTCCTCATGGAATGCGTCGCGCACTCCGGCCCAAGCAGCAAGCGATCGATATTCTTATCGCTTCGCTGAGGCCCATTCCTTCGTTCACTCTGTCTCTCTCTTTCCTTATTGTCTCTTCTTTTTTTATATTATATATATATATAGCGTCGATAATTCCGCGCTCTCATTACCTATCGTACTGCCGATATCTTAATTCATTATTTCCATATTCCCTTGTGTAGATAATATAAATCCCATACTAATTGATAGACGGATAATCTATTCCTTTTAACTTTATTTCAAATATTTAATTATATATGTATCTATTCATATATATATTTTATTATTATTATTATTGATTTATTTTCATTTTTTAAATTTTTTTATTTTATTTATTTATTTATTTATTTATTTTTTTTTTAATGTAGAATATACTCAATTTACTCCACTTCTAGCTGTCTGAACTGCCCTATCATTTCGTCTTTCATTTACATGTTCATATGTCTCTTCCACTTCTTCTCTCTCTGATTCTACATGTTCCGATATTTCTACTTCCCCTAATTCCACATCTGTATCTTTTGATTTTCCTACGGAGGATTTTGATCCATTTTTCAAATGTAACAATAATCCTGTTACTGAATCCCAAACGGCTTCTATTAAAAATAATGACCAACCATAAGCTGTATGCAAAGCGTATCCGTGTATAATAGTATCAATTATTAACTTTACAGCCCGGACTATCATAATTATTCCGATGAGTCCAGCACTAATATGGCCGACAGCAATCAAATTTTCCCACATTTTCTTCCAAGCATTCTGCATTATCTTCTCTAATTCCGTTCCTTCAAGCAATTTTATAAACGATTCCCCTTGTTTTACTGTCGATTTTCCCATCATTCCTCTCACTACTGAATTTAACATGGCAGGCCTTTCTGCCGGAAACATTATGTATTCCCTCAATTGTTCCAATTCTGCTGTTGTATATATTTCGCTAGTTGCTAAAGACCTTATTTTGCTATACTTTGTAACAGGAGCAGATTCCTCGTACAATAATTCCCGTATTTATGCGCCGCCTTATGAGGACAGGGCACTCAAACGGACGGATTCGTGGTCTCGAGCGTTAAGGAATCTTGGGCTGGTGTGTCAGAGACAATTTTTATATGAAACGATAATACTTTCTTTATTCATACACCGACATGCTTGCAAGGGATTACAAGTCTTTGAGTTAATCCGTTATATTTGTTATTATTAAAGATGTCTTGTCAATGGATAACAAAGTTTGTGAGAATCGATTCTTCTGTTGCTCCGATTTTATTTCTCTATATTTAGAATAAATTAATTTCTTGTCGCCGGAGTATCAAGTCGAAAGGGTTTATTCGCGTATAATCGTGCGACGCATGCGCGGGCAGCTTCTCAATCGTCGCTCAGGCCAGCTGGTCGTCGCTCTCGGCTGTATTAGCTCTGACGTCACACGGCGATCGACGGTGACAGCTCGCTCACTTCGCGATTTGCAATTGGTGTTTATTTGGTACTTGGACGTTTTTATCTTGTTTTGATGGTCTAGGTGCCTTCAGGGGAAGTGAACTAAACCCTGGATGTGACTTTTCCAGATCCTTGGATTCGTAATATTATTTCGGGACTTCACGGCTTTTCTGACGGTCACTTTGGTCACTTTACCGGTTCACTCTGAATGACACTTTTATTCGCTCACGTCACTTGCGAATACTAGTCCGTCCTGCCCCCTCGTACTGTTCTAAGTTCCACTGGGCACAAATGTCTAAGTCCGACTTGGCACCTTTCGTATGGAGTCACTTGGCACGAGGAGCCATACGTTAAGGTGTCATAAATTCTATACGTCCCAATCGTCAACGATTTTTATAAGTTCGAGCCGACACAATTTTCACAAGTTCGAATCGTCGCCGATTTTTATAAGATCGAGCCGACACAAATTTCACAAGTCCAAATCGGCCCGCATTTTATAAGTTCACTCGGCACGAAAATTTTATAAGTCGCTTTTTCGGCACGAATTTTATAAGTTCACTTTGCACGAAAATTTATAAGTCCCATGTGACACAAAATTTATAAGTCCAGCGTGACACAAAATTTATAAGTCCGATTTTGGCACGAATTTTATAAGTCCAATTCGGCACAAAAATGTATAAGTCCACAGTAGCACAAAATTTATAAGTCCTTTTTGGCACTGTTTCACTTTAATCACTTTTAACTCACTTTTACTTTTCACTTTTCACTTTTCACTTAGTCCTGGAGAGTTGTCCGCTGGTAAGGTAGATCGTTCACTGATGATCAACTGGTCGAGGGTGGCCCTTTTTATACCCCGATTTTGCCCGCCCCCTTCACTGTTTTTGGAGAAATTTGGCGGATTCGCGTTTGCGTGCGATCTCTGCAAATTAATTTTTATGATTGGTTCCCCGCGGGGAGCTCCCCTCACCCTCCAATACCGGGTCGGTATTACCCGTACGCACTTCCGGCATTACCTGCCGAGCTAATGGGCTGTCTGTTGGTGCCGTGTGCTTTTGGCAGTGTCGTCATTTTGGACCAATCGGGTGTGCCGATTTTCCCTCGTCTTTCCTCTCCGTTGACCTTGATCGTGTCTCCGTATCGATTCCGCCGCACCGCGCCGCTGTGCTTCCGAATCCTCGATGTTCATGGGTTCTGCGCGTGCGCGACGCTCGGCTATCGATCCAGCCGACGCGCGATCCCGTCGGATGGCGCCACTTGTCTTTCTGCGGCGCCGTAGTTCGTACGACGGCTTTGTACGGCGATCAGTAGCTCCCGGGCTCTCGCGGTGCCGCATCACCGGGGCCGCACGGGAGTTCCTTATGACGTAGGTGAGTCGCAACTTCCATGTTAATTTAGTACTAGGTTTCATGGTTCCAGGAGGATAGACAAGTGTTGGTCCAGGCATTATCCCGTACCATTCTTCATCGATAAAATACATTGGTGGAACCATTCGATTACATGTAATTTGTAATCCCGTTTCCATTAATACATGCGTTCTTGGAGCCAAGAAATAGCTATCATTTCCTCTAATTACTGGTAATTGCGTATAACACTCTTCCAGGTGTCTAACTTTTACCTCAACTGGAATACATTTCACAATATGTACTACTTCTCCTGCAACTACTGCCATGTACCCAGGTCCTTTCATTAAATGATAAGCAAATTCGTCTGGCGTTTGCGTAGCTATAGCCAAACGATTTTTCAACATTTCTCGCTCCAATTCACACTTTTGTGTTAAGAGATCAGTATAAACTTGTTGAATTTGAGTTTGAATATGTCTTTCAACATATACGAATTTTGAATTAACGTACGCGTATATGTCCTGTGACGTATTTTTCCGAGAACTCACACGAAACAGTACGAAAATCTATACTCAGAAAAACCGCGAAATCGGGATCTCAAAAACGTCACCTTCGGCCGTCTACCTCCGCGAATACATTGGCGTCCCGGTGGGCACCAGTTAATTTTTGTTTCGCGGGTATTAACAACCGGACTAATCTGGAGTCGGTGGAACAAGCCGAGCTCCGCAGGGTTAATTTTTGTTTCGCCGGAATTACCAAACCGGACTAATCTGGGAGCGGGTGGAACAAGCCCGACTCCACCAATGCGAAATCTGGAGGTCGGTGGAACAGGCCGACCTCCGCAAGGACGAAACGAACGGAACAACAAAACGAGAACTAACCGTAACGAGCTAACACCAATGCACTCGCGGGAGCAAACGGTAACGGAAATGCACGGTTGCTCAGGATGCGGGTTATGGTAGAAGGGTCGCGATCCTTGGCCAATAAAATAACGCGGAATCGAAAATTCGGAATCTCAACTGTAAATAACGGGAACGACTATTTACTGGCTGTGAAGCCACGGGATCGCACACTTGTGCATCGGGAGCGCTCAGCTGACCGGAGGGTCGGAGCGAGCGTAACGAGAGCGGATCTATACGCGATCGAATAATTATCGAAACGACAAAAACTCACCAAATTAGCGTAATTTAATCCAATAAGTTGCGGGAACTGCATCTTGCGACACCTCGAGAACTAAAACACAATCACTGCACCTCAAGAGCGTTCTCCAAAATGCATCTCGAGCACAGAAACATCGGTAAAGAATTCGGAAACGAATCCGCACAAAACACAGCACACGAGTCGATACGCGAACCGAAGCGAGAACGATAGCCGGAGTCGACGGTAGCGCGAGCGAGAACGAATGACTCAGCGCGAGACAATAGGCCGAAACCGTAAACATCGGGAGCACGAGAGAGGTCCGAGCAGCCTCGAGGACGACTCCCGGTAGACTGATAAGCCTACGAAAATATTCTAACGAGACGTTATCATGATTATTACGGGATCCTTAACCGGTAACTACTGCCCTCTTGAACTATTTCGTGACGTCATCTATACGAGAGCCGAAACTGTAACGCGGTAACTTTGAGAATCTTCGCGATCGCTACTCCAAATGCAGGACGTGAAAACAAGGCTCTCTCTCTCTAAACTAAAACACGGCACAAGGGGTTCCAACCTTGCCCGGACTGAACTAAAACCTCCGCCTGTTCTCCAACGTCCTGTATTATCACCTAAGCGGAGTGCCGGGTTTGCACCGGACTTTGGCGTATTCGTGACGAAATCTCGTCGGGCTCTCCTCTATTCGTGTTTCTCATTTCTTCGAGATTCTCTCCACCGAATAGATTCGAGAATCCCGACCTGAACTAAATCTTTCTGAGCTTAACTCTAAGCTTATCACACACAATGCTCATCAGCAAAATCTAAACTGGATCGCAAAACGTTACGAACATTCATTTAGCGAGAACTGGACGGTACATGGACAGCTAAAGGGCAGTAAACTAACGGGCTAACCGAACTAAATCGATAGCCGTATCCGAAAAATGTTGATTTTTGTGACCGTGATCGAAAAATCACGTCACAACTCCTCACCCCTTAGGGGTGGTTTCGACCTAGGGGTCGAAACGGTAGCCCATCCGAAGATGACGAGAATACAACTCGAGTACCTTGTCTCTTGAGGTTACCCGGGGGAGGTTACGGGAACTTATCGTGATCTTATCCTGTATTGGATGTATCGGTAGCTATGGGTTCCTTCCGCGGTCTGGCACGAGGACTTGCGAGTACCATCGTGTATAAGCCGCGAGTGGTACGCGAGGGCTGGCCTCTCAGCGCGAGAACCGTTAATAAGACCACTGCCCGTAATTCGGTAGCAGCGGTCCCTCAACCCTGTTACCAGTCGGGAGCCATTAAATTTTAGGGTGAGGCGAGATCATCACGAGAGACGACGTCTCAATCGCGGTTCGAGAAGATAATATAACAGTGAAAAGGACAACACTTTTGAGGACGACCACACGTAAGCAAATAAATGTCTACGTTACCCCCTTCCTGCAGCGTTGTCGTTATCGGTGGGAGCCTAGGCCCACCGGTCTATGTCACGAGAGTCTTGGCCATCCTGCCGGGTGCGAGAGCTTGGATCCTTGGTCCAGTAATCGAGATCCGAGATCTGGGGGAGATCTCCATAATCGGGAACTACGGCTGAAGCCGGTTACGGGCGCTTCCTCTTTTCTCTGAGTCGAGCGCCGAGACCCAGAGGTCTACGAGGCGAGAGCTACGGCCGGAGCCGGGTTCGGGCGCTTGCTCTGTTCTCTGAATCGAGCACCGAGACCGAAAGGTCTACCAAGCGCGAGCCATAGCCGAGTACAGGAACTAGAACCCGAGGTCCTAGTGGCACCCGAATCCATGAGAGCCCTTACGGTGCGTCCGTAAGTTTCAACGTCGACCCTAAGAGCGATCACGCGACCAGTATAGTCGCATTCGCTGTAACGTCGCCTAGTGACGTGTCGGGAGCTGGGTCTACGTCCGGTAGCTGCCTCTGTCTGTTATTACGAACGGGAGCTTGGTGACAGGGCTTCGGTACGCGGAATCGTGTCGAGAAAATATTTTTAGGGCCGAGAACTGTTCCAAGATCGGCGAAGAACACGAACTCGGGATTTCTCGGAAAATCGAGAAACGTTTCAAGATCGAATAGTAATTCGACCTCGAAATTCAATGACGGCGAGAACTGTTCAAATCGGATTTTATCCGAAACAGAACTTTTCGAGATCGTAGCATGCGGTGGGACACTCCCGCGTCCGTCACGCTTCACGTCGGGATCCGGTCTGACTGCGGCCAGCAAAAGGCTTCGCTGTCGACCCTTACCCAATCGGGGGATCGGTGAGGATCCTCTCCCTCAGGCGAGCAGGGAATCCGCCGTATCCCTGCAAGATCGCCTGACCAAAAATCGGTATTGGACCGGGAACCGAGTCGAGCGTTGAAAATTAATTGGAGTTCGAAATCGAGAACGAAAATTAATTCGAACCTCGAAATGTAGTTCGGGTTCGGAAACGAGAACGAAAATCACTGCGAACTTCGAAAATTAAATTCGAGTTCGAAAAGCGGAACGAGAGTTAATTCGAACTTCGAAAGTTACCTCGAGTTCGAAAGCGAGAGCGAGAATTAATTCGAGCGTCGAAAATTAATTTCGAGTTCGAAAGCGAGATCGAGAATTACTTCGAACTTCGAAAATTATTTCGAGTTCGAAAGCGAGATCGAAAAGCAACTCGAGCGTCGAAAATTAATTCGAGCTCGAAGGCGAGAACAAAATTTTATTCGAACCTCGAAATTGAATTCGAGTTCGAAAGCGAGAACGAAACTTAATTCGAGCGTCGAAAATTAATTCGCGCTCGGAAGCGTGAACAATCCGAACGTCCGGAATTAATTCGCGTTCGAAGATCGGAAATAAATTCTGAACGTCGAGAATTAATTCGCGTTCGAAGATTGGAAATAAAGTCCGAACGTTGAAAATTAATTCGAGTTCGAAAGGCGAGAACAATTCGAACGTCGAAAATTAATTCGAGTTCGAAAATCGGGGATAAATCCCGAACGTCGAAATTTAATCCGAGTCCGAAAACGAGAACCAATCCGAACGGTGGAGTTCAATTCACGTTCGAAAAATCGGAAATTAATTCGAACTGCGAAAGTTAATTCGCGTTCGAAGACGAGAACCAGTTCCAACAGCGACAAATTAATTCGCGGTCGAAAAGCAGGAATTTTATCTATATCGAAATTTAATTCGACCTTGAAAAATATTCCGCGAGCGAGAACTTCGTCGAAATCGAAAATCACTCCGAAATCGAAAATATTGCGAGATTGAATACTCCATCGAAATCGAAAATTAATTCGAGATCGAGAATATTGCGAGATCGAAAAAATCACTTCGGCATCGAGAATTAATTCAGACACGCAAAGCGATTCATACGAGGACCTGTCCCAACGAGAGCTTATGACGGATCGAGAGCATCTCCGAAAATGGGAGCTTTCGACCGTTCACGACGGTAGTTCACGACGAAGTGACCGAGAAGTGGCCGTCTTCGGTGATCGAGAGCGAGAAGGACGAGAAGAGGACTCCGCGAAACTCAAAATTGTTTTTCACAATTCGAGAACCTTCGCGATAAGGGCCGAGGCTTGGCTAGCGGGACCTACCCCTACTCCAGCGCGCGTGACGCGCGAGCGTCCAGGTGAGAAAATTCGCCAATTTCGAAAATTCGAAATTAACGAAAATCTCCGGGAACCTGCCATCGAGGCATTCGAGAACAATATGTTTTCCCCCAAAAGATGTTTTCACCTTTCGGGGTTCGAGAACAGACGAAACGACACAAAAAAAAAAAAATGTTAAATAAAAAAATTTAAAAAAAAATTAAATTAGGCGGTCTGGGTCCGTCGTCGGGAACGCGTGGGTTCGTGCGAACATCCACAGCGAGAGCGCGTTACTCGGTAACGCGAGAAACTTTGAGAGAAAAAGAAAGAATTATTTTACTCGATCGGGAGCGAAATCAAAAACAATAAAAAAAAGTTGAAAATTGAAATTTTCATATCGCTTCCTCATAAAAGCTGAAAATTGAAATTTTCATATCGCTTCTTCATAAAAGTTGAAAATTGAAATTCGCGAAGCTTCTTCTATGAGGAAGCATTGTCTGTATTTTTGGCTTCCTCATAGAGGAAGCTTGGCGAATTTCAATTTTCAACTTTTATGAAGAAGCGATATGAAAATTTCAATTTTCAGCTTTTATGAGGAAGCGATATGAAAATTTCAATTTTCAACTTTTTTCAACGTCAACGTCTTAGACTTTTATGCAAAACGGCTGACCAATTCAGGTTCAGTACGTAAAAAAATATAACATTGTCTCGTTTCACTTTGTCGAATCTGCGGCGCGAAAAAATACATGGAAGTATGCGGTCCTGAATTTTTTTTTGCCCTTTCGATTTTTATTCCACAATTCCTAGTGATACCTCTTTATCTAGCTTTTTAATCCCGTCATATCCATCGTCTTGTGTATGTCTTGCTGTAGATCACGATCGGCACCTGGGTTTTCCCGCGATGCCATCGGAATGCAAAGAAATCGTTGTTTACAAATACCTAAAATCATTCATTTTTGCAATTTTGGCTATAAAAATGCCTGGTAAACTTTTTGGTTAGTTGTCGCTCCGGGACTGTAATTCCATGTATTTTTCCGCGCTGATCACGAATCTGACACGTATTTTATACGCAGAGGAAAATTTGATCCGAAAAAAATGCGTCTTACAAAAAAAAAAAAAAAAAAAAAATGCATGAAATTCGAAAAATTCAAAATGACATAAAATTTAAACGTTTCGACCGATTCGTGCCAAATTTAATAGGGAATACGAGTCCATAATAGCTTATTTATGTACAAATTTGTAGGCAAATATCTCGAAAATTGTAAAAGTTGGAGTGAAATAGATATTTTTTGAAAAATCGAAAATTTCACATAACCGAAACCCCTCGACCGATTCGTACCAAATTCAATAGCGAACATTATTTGATGTTGGTCTACTTCTGTAGAAAGTTTCAGCCCAGAATCTCAAAATTTGCGAAAGCTAGAGCGCGAACACATTTTTTGCAAAAATTTCAAAATCTCATAAAATCTGTACGAATGTTTCAATCAGTGCATAAATTGTAACAAACAGAGGCACTGAACTGCTTTACGTGTGAGCCAAATTTCAACCCGTTTGATAAAACCGTTCTTGAGTTATAGACGATTGAATTTTGGAGGCCTGGCACACACACACACACACACACACGCGCACACACACACACACACACACACACACACACACACACACACACACATCCATCCAGACATTTTTTCTAAATGTGATTTTTCGATGTTTTCGAACATTCTGAACACGTTTTCATTAAAATCTCGAAATTTTTTTTTTTCACCAAAACAAAGCTTCCTCTATGAGGAAGCAATAAACAAGACGGGAGCTGTTATTTTATTGGCGTGGCCCCACGTTGGGCGCCATTTGTGACGTATTTTTCCGAGAACTCACACGAAACGGTACGAAAATCTATACTCAGAAAAACCGCGAAATCGGGATCTCAAAAACGTCACCTTCGGCCGTCTACCACCGCGAATACATTGGCGTCCCGGTGGGCGCCAGTTAATTTTTGTTTCGCCGGTATTAACAACCGGACTAATCTGGAGTCGGTGCCAATCCTTGGCCAATAAAATAACGCGGAATCGAAAATTCGGAATCTCAACTGTAAATAACGGGAACGACTATTTACTGGCTGTGAAGCCACGGGATCGCACACTTGTGCATCGGGAGCGCTCAGCTGACCGGAGGGTCGGAGCGAGCGTAACGAGAGCGGATCTATACGCGATCGAATAATTATCGAAACGACAAAAACTCACCAAATTAGCGTAATTTAATCCAATAAGTTGCGGGAACTGCATCTTGCGACACCTCGAGAACTAAAACACAATCACTGCACCTCAAGAGCGTTCTCCAAAACGCATCTCGAGCACAGAAACATCGGTAAAGAATTCGGAAACGAATCCGCACAAAACACAGCACACGAGTCGATACGCGAACCGAAGCGAGAACGATAGCCGGAGTCGACGGTAGCGCGAGCGAGAACGAATGACTCAGCGCGAGACAATAGGCCGAAACCGTAAACATCGGGAGCACGAGAGAGGTCCGAGCAGCCTCGAGGACGACTCCCGGTAGACTGATAAGCCTACGAAAATATTCTAACGAGACGTTATCATGATTATTACGGGATCCTTAACCGGTAACTACTGCCCTCTTGAACTATTTCGTGACGTCATCTATACGAGAGCCGAAACTGTAACGCGGTAACTTTGAGAATCTTTGCGATCGCTACTCCAAATGCAGGACGTGAAAACAAGGCTCTCTCTCTAAACTAAAACACGGCACAAGGGGTTCCAACCTTGCCCGGACTGAACTAAAACCTCCGCCTGTTCTCCAACGTCCTGTATTATCACCTAAGCGGAGTGCCGGGTTTGCACCGGACTTTGGCGTATTCGTGACGAAATCTCGTCGGGCTCTCCTCTATTCGTGTTTCTCATTTCTTCGAGATTCTCTCCACCGAATAGATTCGAGAATCCCGACCTGAACTAAATCTTTCTGAGCTTAACTCTAAGCTTATCACACACAATGCTCATCAGCAAAATCTAAACTGGATCGCAAAACGTTACGAACATTCATTTAGCGAGAACTGGACGGTACATGGACAGCTAAAGGGCAGTAAAGCGGGAACTAACGGGCTAACCGAACTAAATCGATAGCCGTATCCGAAAAATGTTGATTTTTGTGACCGTGATCGAAAAATCACGTCACAGTCCATATTAACCTCATCAATCCTTTTCCTTGGCATAAACATTCGTCCATTTTTCACCTCGTAGATAAGTAATCTGGGATGCTCCGTTCGAATGAGAGTCTCTCCACACACATTAATAGACGAGCGCGAAACTAAAGCGAAAATAATATCCGAAGTAGTTACGGTATAAACTGTCTCATCATCCCTATCAACCACCTTTTCTGCCATTCCGGTGTAAAGAATTCCATATTCACTTTCACCACATCTCTCTATTGGAACTGAATTCCAAAACGTATGTCCTCCTTCCATGTCCATGCATTGCCCTTATTCAAATCACACCTGACCCCCGACTTTAAATATACTTTGTTTGATTTCAAAGCAACCGATGTATAATAGTCTCTCAAAGTAATTTTTATCGTGGACAGAACCACTACATCATTCCAACTTCCAAAAGGATCCGAATAAGAAGAACCTCTGCAACGTCCGTCTACTCCCAAATGTCCCGCCAAGGTAATCGGATGACTCAAAGTCTGATTACTACCGATTCCCATAACAACTATATTGTCCATTCGAAAAGATCCGACTTCATGCATTTGCATACAAGCATCTCGAGAAACTTCGAAGATGTATGAAGCCTTTCCATTAGTAACGTCACTTGTATGTGAAAACATTCCACATTTCCGGACGTCTCGATCTATTTCTATCTTGCACTGATGAACGTGCACAGTTCCATATTCATTGATCTGAACCAACTGGATATGAACTGAAGAAATGTTCAATGATGATGAGGAAATATCACACTCGTCCACGTCCAACAGAGACAGAGTTGTGATGTTTGAAGATGGCGACCCACACTCGTATCCGATCATCCCTGAGGAAGGTGTGGGTAGAAGAAATACCCATATCACCGCCAATGACAACTCCTTTCGACACATCTGTTCAACAAAACAAAAACAATATTATTTGAATGAATGATTATTTATTAATAACAAACCATAATATTGTTGATTACAAAGATGAGGTGTTCTTGATGCACTGGAACATTTTGATTATTTGTGCCACCTTAGATTATCCTTATTTAATATTTATGTGATTACATATATATGTATACTTGATTATTTTCACCATTTCTTAATCCATACATGTAAATTCTACCCCAAACAGTGCATTTATATATTATAGGTTGCACACTTCCCAAAAAAATTATTTCTTAACATATTTCTACATTCTATTTCCCCAAATGTCGTATATAAACTATGATTTGCCAAAACAAATATTTACCCCAAGCTAAAATATATATATATATATATATATTTTTTTTAACCACGATTGTTTCTTCGTTGACCTTGCCAAACTTGCTTTCTCTGTGCTACCCTCTCCTCATGTTCTTTCACGATCGCATCTGCCTGCTTTATTTCCCTCATTTGAGCAAGCAACCGTCCCCTTACAATATACAGAGCATGCACCAAAGCTTCTAATTGAGCTACATTCTCATCCTCGTCAAACTCTACCACGGTAACAGCAATATCGTTTTCAGAATCTATCGTCATGCTTACGCCCACTTCCTTTTCCCTCTGAAGCATTTTCGTCATCAACGTTATTCCAAATTTTGCAAGTATTTCAACAGCTTCTCCAACCAATTCGATAGTCTCAAATGGACTGATTTTTCCTTGATTGTCGCGAATTTTGTCTGCTATTCTATCTATCGCTTCTACTCCAAATTCTTTCAAAGCAAGCTGCAATTTCTTTAATCGTTTAACCAATTGTTCATTTAATTTTTTAAGCTCTTCATTTTTATTAAGCTCCGGCGTTATGCTATCACTTATTCTCTCTATGAGAGCTTCAGCAGCGGCTTGGGTGGCTTCCTCCTCGTTGTTGCCGACTCCTACATCTTTCCATCTTCCCAATATAGCTTGAACCTTGTGCGTATATTCCGATGTACTCCGAGTAACCCATACATTAACGTAAATAGCTCCCTTGCCATACATACGCTCCAGTCGAGCAGTCGCTTTCTCCTCGCTTGACATTTTTATTTTCTGTAAACGGAAACCTCAAATTTCACATGCTTTGTCCCTTGTATATATATATATATATATATATATTATATTTATTATTTTTTTATTTATTTATTTATTATTATTATTATTATTATTTTTAATTCTCGAAGTGATTACTTATTTATTTACGAGTTATTTTTATTCTTGCTGTCTATACTCCTCAAATGTTTCGCGGAGTTTCTTTGTCAAATATCTTCGGATATTTATTAATACCTTTCCTAGACCTTTCAAATCAATCACTTCTTTCTGCTTTCCTACCTCAATACACACAAATGGTTCGGTATCTAGATACATCACAACATAGCACACTCCGTATTCGTTCTGTCCCTCATTAGTTTCGCGTCTTATATCAATATTGAATTCCCGCATAACGTCCCTAAGTTTACCCCAATATATGAAGAAATCTTCCTCGCTTATTGTATTTTCACGTCCTATTATCTCTTCTTGCATGTCCAATATCTGATTTTTCCCCAACCTAATCGCAGTCGCTTTCCAATCCAACTCGCTCTTTCGAGTCCGTCTTACAAATTCATCGCAAATTCTTCTTATGTTTTCCCCTACAGTTCCTCTTGGCTGGACTTCCTCTCCTTCGCTAATGGTTGGACAGTTATCAACTGGAATATTCATTCCGGTAGGCTCTGAATTGACCTCATCCCTTATCTGATAATTAACATCGCTTTCTCTCGGCCATGTTGTTGTCATTCCCGTCACTCGTTGCCATCTCAACCTTTCTCCTGCTACGGATGTATTTCTTGCTTGCATTTTATCTGTAATTGTATTTTTAATGCTCGATTGAAATTTATGTATTAATTTTTGACCTTATTTATTTATTATCATTACTTATGAATGTTTTTATTGATTTATTTATTATCATTACTTATGAATGTTTTTATTGATTTATTTAGTATCATTACTTATGAATGTTTTTATTGATTTATTTAGTATCATTACTTATTGACAATTACCGACTCAGGGGATTACCGGTTTGTCGATGATTTGGGCGATCTCGAACTCTGTTTCGAGCACGGGGGTTTTTGCGTATGTTTGTATGGTTTTATTGGCCCTGATAAGGGCCGTTTTAAACCCGGGTTTTACCCCGTCTCCTTCTCTTCGCTCAGTTTCGCGTTACCGCGCGGTCTCCCGAGACGGGAAGTCGGTTTCCCGGCTTCGCGGGGCTTTAACCCGCCTCTGCTTCTGATCCGTTTCGCATTAGATGCGTGGTCTCTCGTGTCCCGATGGTTCGGGCGCGTCCTCGGACAAGTCGATGGGGGTCGGGACGTACTTTGGGACGCGTAGGGGGTCGCGTTGAAAAATTCCCGGATGCTTGCCTACCTCGTCGTAGATCGAGGAAAAGTCCTCTAGATGGTCATATCGTTCGACCGGGGGAACGTTCTCGGCGGCGTCTGCGAGGATGTCCAAGGGCCCACAAGCACCGTACTGGCTGCGCGCAACGAACGCCGCGGCCGTCGACAGCAGGTCCAGAGAGCTTCGGGACGATAGGTTGCTCTCCGGCGACCAGAGGGCGTTCCTGGGTGGAGGGGGCGCCTTTTTCGCGGGGGGTTCGCCGAATTTGGGCAGTTGCTGGTCGCTGCTCCCAGCGTTCGCTTCCGGCGCGGTTCCGGCGTCCTCCTCGTCACCTTCCTGCTGTTCTCCAGGTTCCGGGGGCGCGGATTGCGCGGAGGTCGAAGGTGCTCCCGGGCACACGCTACGGCTCGAGGACCCTTTGGGTAAGTGGGGGGTCGGTGGCGAGATGCCGAAGAGCTTTTCCCACAGAGCGTTTTTCCGAACGGCGACCGGTTCGTTCACTCGGGGGAGAGTCGGCACATGCTCTTCGCGAGGTGACGGCCGAATGAAGACCGTGGGTCGCGATCCTGAAGGTGTCGGTAATGGCCTCTCTTGCGACGAGACGGAACTCGATCCCGGTTGTGGCGATGCTGCGCGAGGGCTTGTTGGCGGTACCGTTGGAGTCGGAGCGGGACGCTCCCTCGGCCGCGATGGCGGTGCGCGGGGGCGCGACGGTCGTCCTACCGGTCCCGATGCGCGTCGCTCATTTCGTCGTGCTACGCGGGGGCGCGCTGGTCGTCCCACGGGTCTCGGAACACGACGCTCCCTCGGTTGTGCTACGCGGGGTGGCGGTGGTAGCGGTCGACGCGGGGGCAGTCCCGGGGCCCGATTACGCCAGCCTGGAGGACGACTTATGGTTCCGGGATGAACCGCGAGACCCGCAGCTATCAGCTGGTACAGCGGTCGAGGGCACGCGATCTCCGGAGACCTCGGAGGGTAATCGTGAAAAACCTGAAGCTGCGCGATCCTTCGCTGCGTTGGTCCCCGCGGATTATCAGCTCGCGTTACTACTTGGACGCGGTTGCGAGCGAGTACCAAGTCCCGGGCATAAGGCCAGTTTCGGGGGTCCCGGACTGAGATAGCCGATACGCTTATTATTGCGTCGCTTCGTCCATCCGCGTGTGCCCGGGCTACCTGACGGCGGAGATATGACACGTTGGTCCTTGAACGCGGCATATAGGGCGCTAAAAAAAACTAAAAAAAAAATCGGAGGAGGAATCAAAATAAAATAAAAGAACCCGAATGATTCTCCTCTGCCCAGGTGGCGACGGGGTTACCGGCCCGTCCGCCTTTAGGTTGCTCCGAAGAGCCTCCTGTGGCGGCGTCCGCTGTTGGCCGTCCCTCGTTGGTTGAAGATGGCCACTTAATCAGCGAAGCCGCTTGACCAGCGGAGGGTACCGATGGCCGCCTTATTCAGCGGATTTTTTCGATGGCTGCTTAATCAGCAGAGAGACTGTTGGCACGCTTAGTCAGCGGAGAGACTGTTGGCACGCTTAATCAGCGGAGCGCTTTTTAAAAAAGCGGGACTGGTCGCTTTGGAAAAAGCGGTCGGAGGTTTTTGCCTTGAAAAAGGCAGAGGATGCAAAATTTCACTTATCGTAAAGATAGTGGATAGGAGATTTTCGATTCTCGACTTGAGAGGGAAGTAGGCTCGGGTAGTCGTGGAGGACATACGCCGATTGCTACGGTTCGAAATCTGATTTATTCTTGAAAAGTCTCGGCTATTTATTGCCGTTCAGTGCCCTAGTCGCTTGCGAGAAACATGTTTCGCGAATCTCCCTCTAGCGGCTAGATTTACAGTCAGTGTCTAGCCTAGAGGCCCGAGCGTGCCGTCGCGGCGCTCGGCTATGTTCGTGGATGTTCGGTTTCTCGAGCTGCGGCTAAGTGTCGAGCGTGTGCGCGGCGATGGTACGCCCTAACCTCGGGCTAAGTTACGCGTGATGTTTTTATCATAAAATATAAAAGTATAAATAGTTTTAGCATTTTAGTGTTGTGTTAATGAGATAATAAAAAAATACTGTTTCCGGTTCAACCGGTGTGTGTGTGTGACAGTGTGTGATAGTGCGTGTATTGTGTGTTTCTTGCGGTGTTTATATCTTCGCCGG
The DNA here is from genome assembly GCA_917499995.1 of Ichneumon xanthorius. Lineage (NCBI taxonomy): Eukaryota > Metazoa > Arthropoda > Insecta > Hymenoptera > Ichneumonidae > Ichneumon > Ichneumon xanthorius. The sequence continues at coordinate 47,594 of CAKJTD010000132.1, forward strand.
GCAACAGGTGTCTTCGGCATCGACGCGGATTATTCTTATGGTAAGTAGAATCTTTTGTTAATTATTTTGCGGAGGACTCTTCACGCGAGAGTACTTCTTTACACTTGATATTATTTTCTAATTCTTTTTGTTTCCTCAGTTTCAGATCCCTAGGAGTCCAGGACGGAGGGTCCAACGTCGAGGGAAATGGACAGCGGGTCCATGGTACTATTAACAAGGTATGTGTCTAATTTTCTAATGTTTAATTGTCTTAATTTTACGATTAATTATTTACATGTTTTCTCTTTTTCTGTTTCAGGTTCATGCAAGGTAGCGGGTAAGCCGCTGCCTTGCCTCGGCATCGTCGAGGGAGCCGGAGAGTTCGTCGGATGACATGGGCGGTAGGCCCATGTCCCAAATAAACAGGTGAGCTCTTATTCTAGGCTTAGTTATAATTAAGATTATTATATAGATTTTAATTATTATTAATATGTGCTTTTTTCCTGTTACAGGTTATGGCGAGGTAGCGGGTAACCCGCTACTCGCCTCGGCGTCATCGAGGGAGCCGGAGGACTCGTCGAATGGCATGGGCGGAAGGCCCATGTCCAACATAGCATAGGTAAGTCCTTTTTATGCGCAAATGTATTTTTACTTATTAATTCTTTAACTTTTTCTAATCTTGTAATTTGTATTTTTTCAGATCACGGCTGGACTGCGGGTAAGCCGCTACCTGGTCCGTCGACGACGAGGGTTTCGGCGGCGTGCCTCGTCTGGGGCTCGACGGAATTTGCGAGGTAAGTTTTATAATACTCTTTCTTTAAAATTAGTTCTTAGTTATATGTAATTTATAAATGTGTGTTTTTTGTATTTTACAGGTTCGATGGGATAGCGGGTAAGCCGCCACCCTGTTCTGCGAAGTTGCGCTTCGCCGTGGCCTCATCCGGGTGCCGGATCAACCAGGTAGGTTTCGTTTCAATACCTCTACTTCTACTTCTATGTATTAATTATTTTTTTTTTTATTTTTCAGGTGATCATCTCCCGGGCCAGGCGACGACGGACGCGCTCATCGAAATGAAGGAATGCGGAGACGAAGGCGAAGGCCCTTCGTCTCAAGATAAGTATATAGGTTAGTATAATTATTTGAATATTAGATTTTAATAGTGTTTTCTTTTTGTTTCAGGTTTTTTTTTAGGTTCGGGCGAGGGAAACGCCGTCGGCGTACAACATTATGAATGTTTTTATTGATTTATTTATTTTCAAAATTATCGTTTGTTGGATAAATCAAATAGCGCAATCCTAATCATAAATGATCAATTATCAAACCATCATTATCTAATATTCAACAATGTATGTTGAATGGAAATTATATATTATTTACTGATTTGTTTATTTTATTTTATTTAAGGTTTAATATGAGAATATCTCAATCGATTAGCATGTACTACCATAGGCTTCTTATTGGTCTTTATTTTTATATTTTGATTGCCCTTCACTTCGATTATTTCAAAAGGTCCTGCATGTTGATTCTCCAACTTTTTCGGCTTTGGTCCGCTTTTCAAAAATGCATAATCTCCTACTTTGAACTCCCTGACATTAAGATTTTTATCGTATCGTCCTTTAGAATTTATTTTTGCTTTTATTAAGTTTTCTCGTGCGATTTTTCGAATTTCATGCAATTGCGTCACTAATTTCACCAAATAATCCTCATAAGTCGGTAATCTATCCTCCATCTGTAAAGGTTCACTCGATGGTGTTCTCGCCAATTTTCCGAAAACGAGTTCGTACGGTGTATGTTTGGTGCCTTCATGGACACTAGTATTATAATTGAAGATAGCTAATTCAACCCATTCGTCCCATTCAAACTTCTTATCTACATATTGTTTAAATATTCCCCGAGTGCGTGATGTGATCGCTCCAAGGAACCATTTGACTGTGGATGAAAAGCGGTGGTTTGTATTCTTTTTATTTTAAACCTTTTTGCGACTCGTTTGATTAAATTGCTAAGAAAATTTCGTCCTTGATCGGTTAATATACTCCTAGGCGCTCCGAAACTACTAATATCATATTTTACCATTGTGTCTGCAATCATGATCGATGTGGCATTCGGAATAGGAAATGCAAGACAAAATTTTGTCAATTGATCTTGTATTGTAAGAATATATTCGTTACCTCGCTTTGTTCGCGGCAAAGGCCCTACTATATCCATGGCTACTTTATCGAAAGCTATTCCCGGAGTATCGGTAATAACCATTGGCTGTTTTGTTTTTATTCTGACGCATTTTTTTAATTGACAGGGTAAACAACGTTGTATGAATCGTTCGATATCAGTTTTCATCCTTTCCCAATAAAATTTATGTCTGATCCTGTTAAATGTTTTTGTGACCCCTCTGTGTCCACCAACAGCTGATCCATGCATCTCATGTATTATTCCCTCTCTTTCTGCCTTACTCAGATATCGAACTATTCCATGACAAACTACCACATTTACCGGACTATTAAGAAATTCCAATCGTAATTCACTTGCAATTTTATCCCATGGCACGTTTCCAACAGCATCTGATTTAGAAATACTCACACTTTGTATCTTTTCCTGTTCTGCAAAATTTCGTAAACTTCTTATAGCATTCCTTATATGGTTTAATATTAAGGAAGCTCCTTCCCCAGAGTCATCACTTACAGGTAAAGCTATATGATACCTGTTCCCTCGCTATATTGCGCTAACCACTCCTAATTTAAGGTTTGAAAAATAAGGCAATTCGTTTCTGTCAGTCAATTTTTGTGAACCCGTGTCAAATGCTTCCCCTTTTAAATTTAGAAAATAAACAAGTGAATCCTTGCGAGTAAAGAAAATTTCCCTTGAAGGAATAATATTTCGTGATATAGAATATTCGAGTTCGAATTCAGATTGTTGATTATTGTCACTGTTTTCTTCGTTATTTTCGTCTTTATTGTCGTTATCATCCTTGTCAGAGTCGCTCCTAGCTGTTTGCTCAGAGGATTCCCCATCATCCGAGTCCTGTATGGGAGGGATTTTCTTTTTCTTTCGGGGCTGTATTATTTCCTCTTCGTCTGATTTTATAATTTTCCGATTTTTCTTCCTCCTTTGAGGCCTTTTTACCGGTTCATCCTCGGTCTCCTTGTCTTCATCCTCCGTGGTATCATCTTCTTTGGTATTTTGTGCTGGTTGAATTTTCTTTTTAATTTTCACCTTCTTTTTCTTGTTTATTTTGTCAGCCTCTTGTATTTCTTTTTGTGCTTGTTTGGTCGCTTGAAAATTGGCCTTGATTTTCTCGAGTGCTTTCTTCTTTGCTCCTCTTACTAATCTTCCTTTGTTTACCGGATTGCCTAATGGTATCTCTTCTTCCGCTGAACCTTCTTCTGCACTGGTGTCGACTGAAGAATGATCGAAATGAAAATGCTGAACCTCATCGCCCGATGATTCCAATGATGAATTTATTTGATTATTTTCCTCTAATTGAATAATCTTTACACTGTCTTTCCATAATTTCTCTGGATCCTCTTCTTCTTCTTCTTCTTTTATTTCTTCACCACTTACACCATCGTTTTCATCGTTATCATCCTCAAAGAATCTCAGCATCTCATTATCGGTCCATTCCGTCCGTCCTCTAACTTCCGTGATAAATATTTCTTCCTCCACCCCATTTTCTTTACTCACAATTGGATTTCGAGATAAGGCATCGGCATTTGCATTTGTTTTCCCTGTTTTATATACTACATCGTATTCATATTCAGCCAATTTCAATCTCCATCTAAGAACCCGTGTGTTACCATCCTTACAAGTTCTAAACCATACTAAAGGCTTATGGTCAGTCACCAAAGTAAACGTTTTGCCGTATAAATATGGTCTAAAATGCAAAACGCTGTAGACAATTGCCAAGGCTTCCTTTTCGTAAGTATCATATTTTGTTTCAGCTTCATTAAGTGTCCGTGAGGCGTATGCTATTGGTCTATCCTTCCCTATAGGTCCCTGTGACAAAATTCCTCCGATTGCATAACCTGAAGCATCGGTTTGTTAACTCCGACTCCCGTGAGTCGAGGTTAGCAAAATATTAATTGAGGAAGAAAAGAAAACGAATAAAGAAAAGGGAAGCCAAACCGGTAGAAAGAAAACGAACTCAAGCGGAGTTAACGTCGGCGGGTGCGACGGCGTGGGAGGCGTCCGGCGCAGCCAGATCCCGCAGGATCGTCGGTGGGCCGGAGGGGACGTATGGGTTGTCGGGCGGGGGAGGTCCCGGCGTTACCCGTTCCGGGATGTAGGGTTCGACCGGGCGAACGAGTGTGAACCGGGCCGGGGCGTCTAGGACGGTCTCGGCGATGATGCGTGGCTTAGCATTATCGCGAGAGGGGGACGGGGTCGCGGTGTCGCGGGGCCACGGAGGCGGAGCACGCGGGGGTTCGCGGAGCAGTACCGGGAGAGCCTCCCGAGCGCGAACCGCGGAAGTCGCGGCTTCCTCGGCTTTCTGTCGGAGGAGCTAGTCGAGTCCCCGAGGGGCCCGGCGCTTGCCCGCGAGAAACTTCGCGTGAGCGAGAAAGCGCTTACGCCCGGCACGCTTTGGCATGTACGAGCGTGGGTGAGATCTTGGTAGAGTGACTCGAATTTGCCCGGCAAAGGGAGAGACTCGTTTGTCGCGTGTGGTGGGCAGCCGACACGATGAGTCGGAAGGAATACCGGGAAGCGAGGTCACTCCTACAGCCTCGGCCGTTCGATGCTTCCTGCAGCAGGAGCACGTTAACGGCTGGAGGTGAGTAGGAGGCGGACGAAAAAAGGGCGAGAACCGGAAGACAGGAGGAGGTTGCCTCGACTCCCGATATTGGCAGGCGTGCGCCCGAAAGGGAGCACAAAACGTTGCCCAATAATCGGGGCGAGGGGGGGAGGAAGTTGGTGTAATAGGTAGGGCCGAAGTACGTATGAACGCTCTGAAAAGAGCGGATTGTGTTTCACAAATCTCGCTCTGAAAAGAGCGAGATTGTGCGATGCGAAGAAAATCCGGGGATCCGTCGAGTCGAAGATCCGTGGAGACGTCGGCGCCGTTCGCACTGATAAGTGCGATCCGACCCGGGGAGATGATCCGTTGAAAGCCGAAATCGAAAGCCCGTAGAATTTCCGAAGATAGATTCTACGTTTAATCGCACTGAAAAGTGCGGATCGTGTAGCTGAGAGTAGTCCAGGGAGAGCCAAGTAAGAAGTCCGTAGGTGTAGTGGTATAGATGTGGCTTTAATGGCTTTCCAAGGTGTACAGTAAGCGTTGGGCGTGTAAGGCGAAATGTGAGGCGAGCTGGCCGAATTATATGAACGAGCGCGGACCTCGGAGAGAGGCTCTCGTTCGCGAAATCGGTGCGCGCGTGCTCAACTCGCGAAATTCGCGTTGCGATTGTAATAAAGATTCGGCCAACTCTCCTCCCCCCTTTCACAGAATCGATACAATTCTCGGAAACTTAAAGAGTAAGAAAGCGGGGTTTTTATGATATATAAGTTGATAAGGTTGATACAAGATTAATTAACAAAAATAATTATTTCGTAATATCATAAATTACGGGAAACCTACGTTTTGACAGAAAATGCAGAATAACTCCCGAACCTTTGGGAATAATGGTTTAACGAAAATACGAGATGGTAGAGCAATAAAAATTATACTAATAAGTCGCAAGTACTTTGTACGTGGCAGGTGATTGCGAAACCGCCTAAAATAATTAAATAAAGGTTCGCTCGGGGGCAAAAATAATATCCCGATTACGGGAGACGGGAGTTATCGATCCGTTGAAATATCGATTACTTAAATCTAAAGATAAAGCTACTTCAGAGTAAGAAAACCCCCTCGCGTGGGGCATCGTAGGAAAGCCTGAAGCGTGCGCTTTACGATGATATAAAGAACAGGGGCATTATCTACGTTTTTAATGGGGAAATCATCGTTGGTAAATTATTACATTTATCGATACGCGTGCCTCATTGCGATCGCGTACCGCCGGTGACGTCACTCGGCACGCGGCATGCCGAGTCGGAGCGCTAGCCGGGGAAGTATTGTCCGAGCCCGGGGAACTATTGTCCAGGCGGCGATAAGGCTGAACGATACAGGTATACCGGCGGTACGCGAACGCGAGGAGTTCATAGCTATAGGTATATCTCAGGACGCGGCGACGGCGTAAACAGGATATACAGATATACCCGTGGTGGGCGAACGCGATGACGCTTATAGCTATACATATACCCATGCTAGGCGAACGCGTGACGGAGCGGTATCTATAGGTATAGAGAGGGCCGAGACGCGATGATCCACGCGAATTCCGGTATAACTGGGACGGTTTTAAAATCTACAGATATTTGAGCGGAACGTAGGCCTCGCGTGGGGGGAAAAAGTGGAGGCTTGCGGACAACAGGTTGTTACAACAAAAGGTTTTGAAAAATCCCGGAATATCAAAACTGGTTCGGTACAAAGTTTCTCTTTAAGCTCCTCAAATGCCTCTTGGCTATTTTTCCATAAAAAGGGTGTGTTATCTTTTAAAAGGTTAGTTAATGGCTTTGCTAATTTAGCGTAGCCCTCAATGAATCTACGATAATATCCTGTTAATCCCAAAAATTGACGAATTTTCTTTACATTAGTTGGCCTTGGAAAATTTCTGACCGATTCAACTTTCTTTGGATCGAGTTTTAAACCATCGCGACTAATTACATGTCCCAAATATCCAACTTCTTTCTTTAAAAATTCACACTTATCAGGTTGTAAAGTCAAATTAGCTTTCCTTAATCTGTCTATTAATCGTTTACATTTTTCATTATGTTCTTTCAATGTCTTTGCGTATACCACAATATCATCTAAATAAACGAATAATTCGTGACCTTGTAAGCTCATCAAAACAATATCCATTGCTCTTTGAAATGTAGGAGGTGCATTCTTCAATCCCATCGGCATTCGAACATATTCATAGTGTCCATAAGGTGTTGTAAAAGCTGTTTTATGACAATCTTCTGGATGCATTTTTATCTGGTAAAATCCCGAGGCTAAATCGAAAACTGGGAAATATTGAGCTCCCCCCAATTGATCTAATATGTCAACAATATTGGGCAAGGGATAAGCATCCCCAATCGTTTTATCATTTAATTGCCGAAAGTCCAGAACTACTCTCCACTTTTTATTTCCCTGTGAATCTAATTTCTTTGGTACTACCCACACTGGTGTATTATGTGGAGACGTCGACAGTCGGTTGTATCCTGCTTCTAGAAATTCTCCTATCTGTCTTTTAATCTCATCTTTGTGAACTTCGGGGAATCGATATTGTTTAGAATTAACTGGAAAATCATCCGTAGTTGGAATTCGGTATGTTATCACGTTTGTTGCTTCTAACCTTTCCCCTGGTATGTGGAATCGATCTGTCCCATATTTAATAATTTCATGTACAGCGTTCGTCTCTTGTTCATCTAATCCAGTCAATCTCAACAATTTAAAAACTTTCGGTAATCGGGTCTCATCTTGGAGCTTAGCGTTGACACAGAAACATTTTTCTGATCCGTAAAATTGAACTCCTATTAAGGGATGACAAAATTCATGAGATTTAAAATTTCCTGTTAAATTTTCCTTCTTATTTTCTATTTCTTCCATCATTGACTCAGATTTATTACGTAATTCATTTAATTTTCCTGATTTTTCTTCTGAATTTACTGCTTCATTTTTATTTTCTTCTGTAACAAATAATTGATTTATTTCTGCATTTTCTGGCATTTCACTTGACAAAATTAATTCCTGTGATTGTTCTTTTGTATCTATTTCTGAATTTTCTTTTTCCTCTTTATCCTTTTCTGTAACAACTTTTTGACTTATTCTTGAATTTTCTGATATTTTCTCAACTGAACTTGAATTTCCCTTGTTTAATTTTTTTTCCTTTTTCTTTTCTCTTTCTATTTTCTTTTCTCTTTTAACTCTTTTCAAAGCTGCTTCAAACGTTTCATACGGTATTTTTACCCATTCATTTTTGTCAACATTTATATTTTCTTCATTATTTTCCGTACAATGTATTTCTATATTTTTATTTTCCAACCTCGGATTATTCTTGTCACTCCCAGAATCGATTTCAATATTTTTTTGATAACTTTCTGTGGCCTGACCTATGACATACATTTCCTCATTCCTTACCATTTCTTTTTCTACATATATTACTTCCTTAATTTCGGCAGGACTTCTTGCCAACTTCATAGTAGGAATTCCTATTTCGATTAGTTCGTCTCGATTATTAGTGATACTGATAAAGCATTTTCCATTAACGTTCTGTACCAGCCCTTGCTCGACAACTATTCCTTCCCCAATGTCAATAGGAGGCAAATATCCCTCACGAACCGTATCATCATTTATTCTCACATAGAACAGTTTTTTCGTTTTTGGTGGAAAAATCATGCTTTCTTGGGTGAAAAATTCTATTTCTTTATCACGAACCTTGAGCATCCCGTATTCATAATCTATTTTAGCCAAATTTTCCCGAAAATATTCATTAGACAAAATCCCATCTTGCTTGGTAGGAAAATTATTAGCTACAATATGATAAGCCGCCTTTCGTCCCAAACTTTCAAGTATTACGTATGTATAAATAAATCCATCCGTTATTCCACTAAGTCTCAGAATTTCATCTCTATATATTATATTATTTTCGTTCAAACATTTTTCCTTTAACACATTTTTACCGGCTCCTGTATCCAACAACATGATGACGCAATTCTGGAGGTCAACGCTCTCCAACCGAACAGTAGGAGGAACAATTCCCTTTTCCGGTCTAACTAAAAATACGTCGATTATTCGACATTGTTCATCTATTGTTGAGATGTTTTTTTTCATTAAATATATTGGGTGCAGATCCGCCTTGGCCTCCGCCGGCGCACCCTCCACTGGATGGCCACTCGCGTTTCCCTGTATCGCACCTTGCCTGCTATTATGTTCGATGCGTTGCGGGCATTCGTACATCACATGGCCCTTTACTCCACAATAATGGCATATCAAATTAGCATTTTTCGATGTTGAGGGCTGATTAGCAGTTTGAGCATAGGACATTGCTCCTTGATCATTGGACATTTGATTATTTCCTTGGTTTAAATCCGAACTGAAATTCCGACCTTGGTTAGAAGATTGATTAAAATTCCGATTCTGATTATAAGATTGATTGAAATTCCGATGTTGATTATAATTCTGATTAAAATTTGGATTAAAGTTTCGATTTTGATTAAAATTCCGATTCTGATAATTCTGGTTCCGATTAAAATTTCTGTTTTGGTTAAAATTCTGATTGAAATTTTGGTTCTGATTGGAATTTTGATTGGAATTAAAATTCCGATTTTGATTAAAGTTCGAATTTTGATTGGAATTCTGATTTTGGTTAAAATTATATCGTGGATTTGAATTGAAACCTTGATTATAATTATAATTTTGACGATTATTATTATAATTATCTGAATTAAAACTTCTTTGATTTTGAGCTTGTCTGTAATTTTGTTGAACTGGTTGTTGATTTGAACATTCACCAGACGTTCGTTCACCGTCACTTTGCCCCTTTTGTTTACAAATGTCGGCCCAATGGCCTTTTTGATCGCAAATTGAACACCCTATGCTTCTACATTTATCTGCCAAATGGCCTCGTTTATTACAAAATTGACAAATATCAATTGTTTCCTGTTCATGTATTTTAGGACACTGGTTAGCAGTATGTCCTTGATTTTTGCAATATTGGCAATTTATTATTTCCTGTGTCCCGGTGAACGGCGCCATGGTGACTTCCTCTGCCGGCTCAACAAATTTTATGCTTACTTTTTTCGCACCTCTCTCTATTTCTTTTATTGGCGCAACTTTGGAATTCGCGTTATCTCTAAGTTTGCATCGATCAGATACGTCAAGTTCAATGGCCAATGCCGTGCTTATCGCGTCCTGAAGTGACGTTTTCTCCTCCCTTATTCTATCCAATATTTCGGGTTTTAATCCACGGTTAAAACAATTAATTGCCATTTTTTCAATAACCTCTTTATCAGCCTCACATAAATATCCATCGATATAGCGTCTTGCCTCTTCTAATTTTGCAACCAACTGCTCATCTTATATGCATATTCAGCTACTGTCTCATCATTTAGTTGAGCAATAGTTCCTAATTCACCCTGTAATTGATATATATCTCTAGGAGGATCATATATTTTTCGAAGATAATCCATATAATCGGCAATGTGACTAAACCGACTGCTGCTAACGCGATTCCATACTTAACCTACTAATTTATTTTTAGCAACCCTCATTAAGTCTAATTCGAACTCAGGTCCCAACATTGCCGCAGCAACTTCCAAACACCCGAGATAACGACTCAAAGTCCCTTTCTTTCCGTCAAATTCTGGAATCATTTTTACGGCTTCTCGCCACTGTTCCGTTCCCAAAAGTGACCTATGCGATCCAATAAATGGGCTTGTTCGGCGAGGAGGAATATTGCTTCCACCGCCCCGACTCCTCTCACCGTTATCGCCTCTTCCGCCACCTCCAGTGTTATCGTTCCTATCATTTTTCCCGTCCATATTCTCAAAAAGATTTTTAACTACTTCGTCTGATATGACTCTAACAGGTGGTCAACGTGAAGCACCGCAAACGGCAAAAATTTGTCGCAATTGTTCTAGTGTTGGTAAAGTTTTACTACAAGATTTAAAGGATATCAGATTTTCGTTCAATGGAGCCCCTACTTTGGATTTTCCTGATTTGCAATCACTATTTTTCTCATTATCACTAGATTTTGACTCAACCGAATCGTTTATTAGACTTAAAACTGGATTATTATTTTGAGATAATTCGATTGTTTTATTATTTTTCTCAAATTGATCACCAACACAAATACTCGGGGCACTCTTTGTTTTTACTGAACCTACTTTCATGCACGATTTTATAGCTGATTTTAATTTAATTGAGGTATCTACTGAACGAGATCTGACAAGTCGCGTTGACGATGCACTTATTCCCGAATTAAATCGAACACCCGGTGTAATATTGACTCTAGCCAAGTTATGTGCCAGTTGAGTAATATCTAAACTCTGCAACGAAGGTTCACTGTGCGCTCTTATCAACCCCTGTGGTAGCACTTCAACCCGACTCACTCTTTCATTTAAATTTTCTATTACACTTTGCTCTTCCGTATCAGATGGATCAGAACTGTCACTCCCGTTTCCTTTTGTTCCGGATGAACATGGCTCAATATTTTTTTGTTGATCCTGTGGCAAATCGTCAGACACCATGGAGTCCTCACTTATTTCTGGAGTATTGGTAGATTTTGATACTTTAGTTTTCACTACTGGCAATGGTTTTGAATTTTTCGGCTTTGAACTCTTTTTGTCTCCTGGATACTCATGGAGGCATTTATCGGAAACGCGTCCCTGAGATCGAGTGTAAGGCATTTATTTATTTATTTTTATTTTATTTATTTTTTTTATTTAATTATTTCTTTGTTATCATTATTGAATTTACTGATTTTACTTGTTTATTTATTCATTTAATTTATTTATTTAATTTATTTGGAATTATTTAATTATTTACTCATTCGTTATTTTATTTGTATTTTATTTGAAATTGTTAATTTATTTATTTTCGTATTATTCTGTTTTATTTTATTTGAAATTATTTATTTATTTATTTAATTTCGACATGCAAACTCTTATAATCCCGGACGAGCCCCCAATTTTTATGTTACGTCCTGATCAGCATTTTCCTGCATCTACGGTAAAGGAGATTTCTCTCCCTATTACACGTTTATCGCATGTGACGCTTTATCAGAACAGTGCCCCTTTTGAATCTAACCTTTCGGAAATTTATTCAGGGATGGGCTGAGAATGCATGTCGAAAAGAATATAAGAGAATTATTAGCGCGCGGTGTTTACTACGTCGAACGATTATGATACTCCGCGTGGCCCTGACATACCGTAGTAGCGTAGTGAAATAAGACTCCTGGTGGCTCGCGGTGCACTGCGCGACACTGAGTCAAGGCTAACGTTATCTCTGATCGTCGGGTTCGTCACTCTACCTTGGACGTCCTTGGAGAAAAATCAATCGACTCGACTCTTTATTTTTAAAGCTACCTCTCGTTAATTTAATCTGATCCCGGATTGAATATTATTTATCTTTGAATTATTGAAATATTTATTTAAAATTGGAAAAATAAACAAAATAGAATAATCATTTAAGATAAATAAGAATGGAGAATTTAAAGTTCCAATGACTTACAATGATTCGAGAAATGAAATGATTGGCCGAATGTATCAAATGGATGAATGAAGAATTTAGAATTCCTCGTCCTTCCTTCCTTCCTTCCTTCGATATTTCAGAAGTAAGCGTTGGAATCAACAATAGATGTTGAGGATGACGAGTAATTGTTGATGACGTTGTATGTAGGTTGAGAAATAACTTATCGACGAAACTTCAGTATGTTCAGACGTTAAAATATTTGGAGATATTTATTTTTAAATACTGAGTTTAAAATTCAGGTTTTTGAATTTTAATTATTCTTAAAAATCAAGACTTCAGATGATAATTAGGGATGTATAACTGTTTGGTTGCGATGATTATTAATGACAATCCCAGGTGCTAATTTCTGGATGAGTGAGCCGTGCCACCCTCGGCGGAGCCTCTTTTATTGTCTCCTCCGGGGGGACCCCTTGCCACTCAGCTCCCCGTCACATCCGTCGATGTCCAGTGAGCTACCGGCTGATCGGCTGAACCCCTTCCGTGATGATTATCGATCGGTTTTGGGAGTCTTCCACAGCTTACTTTTAATAATTTTACAATATTGACTTTTATAATAATTTCCCGAATTAACAATTTATTTCCTTAATTTTCATTTTAAATTAGAAGAATTTAGAAATTTGAACGAAATTTCTATGTTGTTTCTATCGAAAGTTATTCCCTTAATTAATTTAATTTGTTTACATTTTCCTTCTAAATTTCGGATTTCAACAAATAATTATTTAACTTTTCTTAAATTACAATAAAACCCTAAATATTTACCTCGGATAATAATAACTAATTCCTCGCTATTAACTACTGTTTTATCTATTCTTTTGACAATAAAACATAATTCTTATATAAAACTAATTCCCCCGATTATATTATTAATGATTTATCCTTTGTTTACAATAATTGATATCGACGATTTGACCCAAATGATTTACCAAACTTGATTCTACTGAATTAATTTTTAATTATTTAATTACTGGTCATTTCTTCCCAAATATTCAAATCGAATGAGTTTATTATGAATAATTAATTATGATATTCTCTTCTAACGGTTTAAATAATTATCCTCCGAGAGGTGCTGCACTCATTAGCGCTGACGGTAATTCTCCCAATCAATCGCTTCGAGACAGTTACACCGATTCTTTGGCTGCACCGCTGTGTGCGTACGTGCATCGCCTCGCTCCGCATGTTAGAGCGATAAGGTGTCGTCTCTTTCATGTCGCCGCCGCATAAGAAAGATTCACATTACTTTTGCGTTTCAATCAAGACAATGGGTATGGACCTAAGGTATTCTCACTGTCGATGATCCTTTCTAGCGGGTCCAATAGCTTCATTGTTTTAATATTTTTACCCATCTGATTGTTCTTATGCCGACCTCTGGATAGAATCATCCAAGGATTTAAATGCGCTACTATTAATTATTTTTCGTGCAATGACCTTCTAGCGGTTCCTTAGCACTTTGATTTGATAGACAATTATCTTTAAATTTATTATTTTTTTATTGAATATTTCCCGATTTATGACCAGTTGCGTCGGTGAATTTTATAGAAAATTCACAGGACGTAACACTGGCTACCAATCATCCTTTCACTCGGCTGACGGCCTATGTCGACGGGCATGGGATCATCCGAGTTGGAGGTCGGCTCAACCAGTCAACGCTCACCGAGGAGGGAAAATATCCAGCAATTCTCCCTCGGAAATGTCGGCTCACACGGCTACTCATCGAAGATGCTCATCGGCGTACTTTTCATGGAGATACGCAGCTCACTCTGGCTCACACCCGCCAGGCTTACTGGATTTTTGGCGGCAGGACACCTGTGAAGTCTCACATTTTGCGGTGTACGGAGTGTGCCCGGCAGAGGGGGATCCGTGGCCATCAATTGATGGGCCAATTACCTCTCTCTCGGTCCTCGCCGTCACCTGCTTTCCGCCGTACGGGTGTGGACTACGCAGGACCGCTCACGCTCAAAACGTGGAAAGGACGAGGGACGAAAACATACAAAGGATGGATTTGCGTTTTCGTCTGCTTCTCAACGTCTGCGGTGCATCTCGAGGTCGTCTCAGGTTACACCACGGACGGGTTTCTCGCTGCTTACCGTAGGATTGCAGCTCGACGTGGGATACCGCACACTCTCTATTCCGATTGCGGCACCAACTTCATCGGGGCAGACACCGCACTTCGTCGGCTGTTCACGAGGCGCTCACAGGAACATCAAGACATCGCTGCTGTGCTCTCCTCGGATCGCACGCAGTGGCGCTTCAACCCGCCAGCAGCACCTCACATGGGAGGGAAATGGGAAGCTGCCGTGAAGTCGACGAAGTTTCATCTTCGTCGCACTGTGAGGGACACGCTACTCACGTTTGAGGAGCTTACCACCTTGCTCGCTCAAATTGAGGCGGTGCTCAACTCACGTCCCCTCGAACCACTCACAGACGATCCGCAGGACGTTTCGGCACTCACACCCGGGCATTTTCTCATCAGCGGACCTCTCACGACAGTGCCAGAACCATCACTGCCTGTCAATGGTCTGCTCACGTCTTACAACACCAGCAGTCGATCTCCAAATGGCATCATCCGTCCAACCAGCTCAAGGTCGGGTCGTTAGTGCTGATTACTGACGAGCGGTTTCCGCCAAGCAAATGGCCGCTCGCCCGGGTTCTCGAACTTCATCCAGGAAAGGACGGAGTCGCCAGGGTGGCGACTCTAAAGACGGCAACAACTACGCTCACCCGACCCATCACCAAGCTCGCTCCGCTGCCATCACCGCTTCCACACGGATCACCGGAAGAGGGATAACATCATCATCAGCCCCGTTGCTGATGGCGGGTGGGAATGTTCGGGAATGCGTCGTCTCGCCTGAGTTGGGCGAGTCAGCCGGGCGGCTGTCGAGTGGCAGCACCTTCCGGGCGCTCTCGCTCGAGCTCACGCGCGACGCTCGCGCACGCGCGGTATGGGAAGGTGCCGTCGTGCCGTGTGCAACCGGCGTCTTCCCGGTTAGTCTCCGTTAATGGCCGCGATCGTGCTCTCACGTGCTAACGACGTTCTCATGTATTAATTTGGATATTCTCAAGTTAAACTCATTGGTTCATCTTATTTGGTACATCAACAAGTTCGGAACGTATCTGCTTTAAACCGCGATCGTTGTTGCTCACGGAACTATCTCGAGTGTTTCTCTCGGAGTCTCGAATTTAGTATTCGTGCCGGAGTGGCTCAGGCGCTCAACAGCTGCTCGCGACATTGCGCGTCGCACATTGTTCTCACCCGAGAAGTTCGGCGATTTTCATATAATTTAGAACTCTACTCGGGACGCTCAATTTCATTCTCGGTCAATCTCACGCACATTGCACGGTGCATTTTCTCTGTATAAAATCATATACCCTGTTGTGAAAATAAAGGCTTATTTTCTTTATTATAATTGTGACTGTCTACGATTTCCTTCTCCCCGCTCCGCTCTATACCGCTCTATACCTTCTCAGGCAACGCTCAAACAGAAGTGCTTATCAGGTGCTCTTTGCGTCCGAAGTAAAGTTACAGACGGCTCTTTTAAATGAATCACGAATTAAATTTGTTTATGGGACCGCTACCTAAACGTGAGGACAACAGTCCCCTGGTAGAAAAATTAATTTTGAAACATGTATTACATGTAGAGTGTAGTGCTTACTAGGTGCTTTTTGCATCTTAGGTGAAACGAACTATTACTCTTTTGGATGCATCGCCAAATATTTTTTTATGGGACCGCTACCTAAACGTAAGCAGAACAGGCCCCTGTTAGAAAAATTAATTTTGAAACATATATTACATTTTATCAGTGTGCTTATCAGGAGCTTTTTGCATCTTACGTAAAACTGTCTATTACTCTTTTGGATACACCGCGAAATATATACATTATAGGACGAACGCTATCTTGATGTAAGTATAACGGCCCCCCGATGAAATAATACATTTTCAAATATTGATCACTTGCGAGAATCGAGTGTTTATCAGGTGCTCTTGTAACGGCCCCAGCCTCTTCGAAATTATTATTTATCGCGAGCGCTATTATTTTCCGCCGCATCTTAATTCAGAGAAGCCCTGCAGGTTATCTGCATCCGGCCTCGCGGCTTAGAGCCGTGAGAAGGCCCTTATCGCGAGCGTCGCGACAGTCCGTCGCGGCTTTGTTACGGGGTCCGAGGCCCTCAGCCTCGCACCTCCGATCATCAGTCCAGCTCGAGCAGTCAAACGGTACACTCTCCCGAAACTCTCATAATTAACCGCTGCGATTCAAATAAACTAAGTATATATATATATCCAACGACAATTCATTTATACCCGCATCGTCCTGACATCACATGGTGTCAGAAGTGGCGGACTAAACAAACACGGCCACACAAAAAAAATTTCTCAACTTTTCCAAAAAAAAAAACAATAATTTTGAATTTTCAAAAAAAAAAAGAAAAAAAATCGATCGAACGTTAGTGGTCGAGCCGTGCTCGCACGCAAAAACCGGAAGTGAAAAAAAAAATATACAGTGCAACGACCAGCGAAACAGTGCACATACAAAAAAAACACGAAAAAGCAAAAAAAAAAAAAAACAACAACAGTGACACTCAGTGAGAAAAAAAACACAGTGAACAACACACAAAAAAAAAACCTCATTTTACTAATCGTGTTCGAGCCACAGCTCACACGACCTGGAACCAACAGCTGTGCTCGAGATGCGCTCGCACAGAAATAAAAAAAGTGAAACAGTGAAAAAAAAATCAACTCGATTAACCATGCTCGAGTCTAGTTCGCACTACACTACGCAGTGAAAAAAGAGAAAATAAAGCGAACTACCAAAAACAAGAAAAAAAAATTGAACATCAGTGACAAAAAAAAAGTGAACCACAGTGGAAAAAAAGAAGCTCAACCCGATTAATCGTGCTTGAGTCCCGCTCGCACATCAAACTAGTGAAAAAAAAAAAAACATAAAGAAACAAAAAACAAACGCAATTGAAGAATTAACAATCAAGGCAATCAACAACATTCAGCATCAACATTTCTACAGCATTTATCAACGGCCAGAAATTCAATAAAAACCAGAAGGAAGTTTGATAAATCCATAAATCGAACGAAGGAAGGAAGGAAGGACGACACGACAGGGAAAACCGAAAAAAAATCCAACAAAACCGACCAAAGTTGAATAAAATTATTATTTATCGTCATCGTACAGTACGTGAATTATGAGCATCCACTCACGAAAACGTATCGCAGCAACCTTGTTACGTACTCGTAGCGCATGTCACGACGTACATCCACCGTAACTCATGGCGTCATGCGGAACAAGTAAAAAAATAAATAAATAAATAAAAAAAAATCCCTTTTCCTCAAATATACGCGTAAAATCCCTTTTTGTCCTTTGCTTCACTTCAACACAAAGTAAACGCGCCTCACGTAGATGGCAGCGAATGATTAAGGAGAATAATAATACAACATTTATCGAAATACACAAAAAAAGTATAACCAAAATAGAAAAAAAATTGTATGGATGCGAATTAAAAAAAAAAAAAATAAATAAAGTAATTTAAAAAAAAGACAATTTTGAATAAAACTTCGACTAGAGCATTACAAATATTTTTAAACAATATTTACAAATAACAATACATTTTCAAACCTTTTTGAGCATTAACAAAATCTTTTTTTTTCTCTTCATTTAACTACATTTTGTCTTGTATAACTTCGAATTTTATTTTCATTTTGCCCTTTACCAAAGTATTCTTTTTTTTTGTGTGAATATTAAATAATGTCAGTTTCGAATTCAATCCAGTCTTTTTTTTCACATATTCGATCATATATTTTAGCATAAGGATTTTAAAAAAAATATATAAAAAGTCCCCTTTTTCTCCAATACGTCAATTCTCTTTTTGCCTTTCTTTTCACTTCCACATAAAATAAACGTGCGACACATGGCAGCGAATAAAAAATTAATACAAAATTGATAGATATCAGTAAAAAAAAAGTAATGCAAAAAATCTTAATATATAAAATTACATTAAAAAAAACAGAAACAAAAACAAAAAATAACAATATTTGCGAACAAAATTTAACACACTTTATCCAAATTAATACATTTTTTAAACCTTTTTCTCAATGTTAATAAAACCTTATTTTCATTCAATTGAAATTTGTTTTATATAACTTCGAATTTATTTTCCATTTTGCGCATTATCAACTTTTGCGAATATTAAACAATTACCGTTTCGATTTCAATGCATTTTTTTTTTCACATGTTAGATAAAACTCTTCAGCATTTACAATAGAAATAGTCTTTATATTTTACAATTTTTACACATTTTTGAAAATTTATCAAACATTTACATAATCATCAGTTATGGCAACCAATAATATTGCGTTTCGCGATGTTTGCAGCGCAATACCATCGTTCGATGGTGAAAATATACCAATTCACGACTTTCTACGCACTTGTAGAAAGGTAGCAGAGATGGTTTCCGAAATTGACCAACTGCGATTTTTAAACATAATTTCTCTAAAACTATTTGGATCGGCTGCAGATATAGCAGATTCGAAAACGCATCTTACACTCGAAGCGCTCCTGAGAGATCTCAGAAATGCCTTCGAAAAACCAGTAGAATTATCCGATTTAGAATTAGAATTGACGTCTAACGTACAAAATTACAACGAATCTGTTAGGGACTACGCAATGCGTACACGAAAAATCATCAAAAGAATCGAAGAGCACCTCAAAGAACTATACACAGATAAAGAAAAACAACAGTACCTGAAAAACAGATTGCAATAAGTAAACCAAACAGTAATTAAATCCTTTATCCGTGGACTTTGTGACCAAGTTGCAAATTTGCTCTTGTTAAAAAAGTTTCCAACCCTCGACGATGCAATTGACGAGGCATTAAACATCGAAAACGAACTAGTCCGCAGACAAACTATGCACCAAACATCGAAACGCGACCAATCGGAAACCAGGGATAAAAGCTCGGAAACAGCCAAATTTCGATTCACTCAGGCTACCAACAGTAACGGACTTAAATTCTGCGAAGTACATCGCGAAAACCCTACACATTCGACATCGGACTGTTGTTGTGCCCCGGGCAGGTGTTAATAATTATTATAGGTAATCCGAAATACATATTATTATTTCGAAGAGTCTCGGCACCGATTATTTCGGTTGCGAGACACATTCGGTTGCGTTACGCATCGAGCGTACATCGAGCGTCGAACGTCAAGCGTCGAGCGTCGATACTGCTGACGCAGCAGTTAGGCAACCGCGAGCGCCTCGGTAACTGGGGCACCGACTCGAGAATACCGAGGCGAGAATTGCGAAAAGGAAAATATGCTCCAAATCCCGCTCACGAAAAAGCGAGGATTTGGAAAGATTTTGTTTACAGAAATTAAGTGGATTATAAACTTGCGCTAAAAATTAAGCTGATACCTGCTCTCGAGGAATATATATAGAGGATCGAGAGCAGGTACGGGGAGTCTGACAACACGGTTGAATACGAACGTTTCCATGATAATCGGAAACCTTAAGGGTGCAAAGTGTACATCGGTAATTCAAACCTAACCAAAGGTAATTTGAGATACATTGTGACAAATTGAAAGACTCGAACATTTTAACCATAAAAAGAATAATCATTATTTAATTAAGATAATTAATTAAATAATCTCTTGTTAATAAATTATTGATAATAATTTATACTTGTTGAAACTGTAAAATATCGTTAAATAATATCTCAATAAAACTGTGTTAATAATTCACTTGGGTTCTAACCCTTTACTGGATCATCCCCAAAAACATTATCGCGTAACCCGGAGTAGCTAACCGGATTTCCGCGGCATAACATTGGTGGCAGCGGTGGGATATCCAGAGTGAATTTTAAACCGCTAAAAATTACCGGAATTGTGAAGCTCCGCGAGGTGCGGAACGTGTGTGAATTCCGCGAGCCAAGGGTCGACTAGTGCTCAGGCGGACCATAGGGCGATCAAAGGATCGACGTGGACATCCCGTACTCAGGAGAAGTAACGGAAGGTATCAACCGAAGCCTTCGAGGATCGCTGCAGGATACCCGAAGGGCGTCGCCAACAAGTGGGACGTTGAATCAAGGTCAGAAGGGAGCTTGGAACCCCAAGGGATACGTCACAGAATAGAAGGCATCCCGTAATGTGGCACGCATTGTAAGTGACCCCACATGACTCGTTAAATTTTGGAAAAAAAACAGAGCATTGTCGAAGCCGGTAGGACGCTACCAAGCGATAGAATTATCGAATAAAAAATCGAAGCGAAGAATAAAGGAAGAAAAATGAGCATCCACAGCGCAGCGCGGTCAGGACGGCAGGGTACCACCCCCGGTACAGGGGAAGAGGCCCTTCAGGTCGTGGAAGGGGTGCAGAATGCCCTATCGGAAATTACAAATCGAACACGGCAGGCCCTGGGCGACAGCCCCCGAGGGGATGGTCAACCGGGGCGACAGGAATCACCCAACCCGATGTTCGGGGTGAACCTCCAGAGGGGGACCGGATGGGAGGATGTAAACGTCCGGATGTTCGAACGCAATGATCAGGTCACCCCGGCAATGGTGGACGGAGAAATCGACCGTTTGCGGGCACAGATGCAAGGCACACAGCACAGAGAGCCTAACCCGACTGGCGGGAATAGGGCACCGGGGTCTACAAACCCGAATGGCGCGGATATTCCGCCACTTAGACCGGCAGTACGGGCATCACGGAGAGCCCTATTCAGGGAGCTCAGGGCAGTGAACGAGGAGGACAACGGCTCCATCCAAGGGGATGTGGAGCAACCCACAGAGGAGGTACAGCCCTTAGAAGAGGATGCTGCGGCCCGGCGATTAACCCGGCTCGAGCAGACCCTCCAGGGCATAGGGGACCAGCTACAGAGAGTGCTGGACCAGTCTACGCGGGCCCCAGCGGATGACTCCGTGGGGGAACGACTTATTGCAATGGAGGAGACTTTAAGGGATTACGTCTTAGAGGGTCAGCCTAGGACGACACGGAGGAGGACAAGCCCTCCGCCGCAACCGCCTCCATTTCAACGACGAGCGCGAATAGCAGAGCCGGTAGAGGAGGAGGTCGAATACCTGGATATGGCATCGGCCCTTCGAAACATAAAAACATTTGACGGGAACGACCCGGCAAAACTCGATGGTTTTATGCTCTCCTGCGAGGCGGTGTGGGGCATGGTAAAGCCCAGGCAACGTTCAAAACTCCTCACGCTCATACGCAGTAGTAAGCTGGAGGACCGTGCAACGCGAGAGATGCGTCACAAGACGATTGTGACCCTTAACGATCTGCGCGTGGAACTGGAAGCGTTATACGGGAAGCGCGAGTCACTCGCTTCGTTACAGTATCAATTTAGTACCTTGCGCCAGGAGGCGAAGGAAAACGTGTCAACCTACGCTACAAGGGTCGAGACCCTTACGGTAGAGGTCATCGAGAAATTATGCGAAGGTACCGACGCACAGGGCGCTCGTGCCATCGGGGAAGCCATTCGGAAAAGTGCCCAGATGAATTTTGAAAACGGGTTAAAAAAGGAAATACAGACGATCGTACGATCCCGAAATTACCAGGGTCTACACGAGGCCGTAATGGGGGCCATTGAGGTTGAGAAGATGACAGCGGGACGGCCGGGCATGGCACGGCCCAGCAGCGGGGGAGGAAACCCTCGACAATCGCAGGGGGCGACAGGGGGAACCACCCGAACCTGCTATACTTGCGGAAAAACCGGACATTTGGCAAAACAATGCCGATCCAGTCAACAGAGTCTCCCAGCGCCGGCACCGAGGGACGTGCACGTGGCAACGTGCACGCCCAACGGCAACGTATCACGGCAACATATCACGTGTAATTATTGTAAAAAAACCGGACATCTCTGGAAAGAGTGCCGGGCACGTAAGCGGGACGACAAACGACCCGGAAATAAGGGCAACAATGGAAATAAGGGCTTCAATGGAAATAAACGGCAAGACGAGCGCCGAAGGGAGGAGGTCGCCGTGCATCCGGGGCAAGAAGGAACCGTAGGGACATTTCGGGTCAACATGGCCACGGAAGAACCCTTAAGGGAGGCCAACGTTTACACGACAGTGACCACGGAAGCAGCATCGGAGCCCGAGACACCAACCACCGAGCTACTGACAGTGGCCTCATTTCGTCGGAAGGGGCAAATAGGACAGGTCGCCCCCCTTAAGGAAGCCGAGGTGTACGTGATAGGGTCTCCAGGGCCCCACGCTTCGGCTAGCGACTTCCATATTAAGTCCCCATCCAGCCGACAGGGAATATTGACCCTTAAGGCGGACACCGGGGCGACGGTGAGTTTAATTCACGAAAATGTGCTATCCATCGACACTCCGGCGGCAAGGTCGGGGGTGTCGTTAAGGGGGCTGGGGGAGGAGCCCTAAACGCGCGCTACGCCGCCCTCGTGGAACTACAGACACCCTTAGGGTCCGTGAAGCATTGGTTTCATGTGATACCACAGAATCTTCACGTGCAGACCCATGGAATCCTAGGGATGGATTTCATTAAAGAAAAAGGGGTGGACATCCTTCAGGGGAAGGTTATAAAAATTAAGGGGCACTGCATGCCGTTGGTGGATGGAAGCCTACGGATCGCTTTGCCGCCGCGCAGCGAAAATATCGCCTATGTGTCAACATTAAGTACCGACGAAGGGCTCATCGAGAAATGTGACGTCACCGAGGGAGTGATACTCGGAGCCTGTGTGACCTCGCCCCAAGGCAACAGCTGTGCGGTGAGTTTTGTAAACACAACACCTGAGTATGTGTACGTCGAACGACCGACGGTGAAACTCGAGTCGCTAGCGTCAGCAGACGAGCTGCACGGCGAGCTCGCCGTTGCGACGTGCGGGGTAAACACGGCAACGGGAACGAGCGGCACGCGACTTGAGAAGTTGCGTCAGGCAATCGAGGTTACTCACCTCAACAAAGAGGAAAAAAATTCTTTATTGGAAATCTGCGGGGAATATGCGGATATATTCCACCTTGAGGGAGATCGGCTGCCCTGCACCAACATGGTAGAACACAGCATCCCAATCCTGAAGGGTGTGCAGCCTATCAAGGTACACCCTTATCGGTTGCCGGAAGCACATAAAAGGGAAGTACAGGAGCAGACCAAGGGCATGCTCGAGGAGGGCATCATACAGCCAAGTCGGAGTCAATGGAACGCTCCGTTACTCGTGGTAGCGAAAAAACCTGACGCAACAGGAAAGATAAAAATGCGAGTTGTGGTGGACTTTCGCAAACTAAACGAGGTCACCATCGGGGACTCGTACCCGCTGCCGCATGTAACGGAAATATTGGATCAGCTGGGACGAGCACACTACTTTACGACACTCGATCTCGCCTCCGGTTTTCACCAGATTCCGATGGCGGAAAAGGACAAAGAGAAGACAGCATTCTCAACACCGCAGGGGCACTTCGAGTATACCCGTATGCCCTTCGGCCTAAAAAACGCCCCGCCGACGTTCCAACGCCTAATGAGCACAGTACTGGCAGGGCTCGAAGGGCTGAAATGCTACGTGTACCTAGATGACATCGTAATTTTCGGAGCAACCCTGGCAGAACATAATAATCGGCTCCGAGAGGTATTCCATCGCCTAAGGGAAGCGAAGCTGGCCCTTCAACCGGGAAAATGCCGATTCTTGCGTTTGGAAACGCGATACCTCGGGCACGTGATCTCCAGTGAGGGAGTTCGACCCGATCCGTCACTTGTAACCTCCGTCCGGGAGTTCCCAACCCCGAAGGATGTTAAGGGAGTGCAGTCCTTCCTAGGGCTCGCCGGATATTACCGTAAGTTTATCCAGGATTTTTCAAAAATCGCCAAACCCTTGACGGAGCTCACCAAGAAGGACAGTAAATTCGTATGGACGGCGAAGCATGAGCAGGCTGTGGAGGACCTAAAAAGGGCGCTGACCACTGCACCGGTACTACAGTATCCGGACTTCGAGAAGCCCTTCATCGTCACCACGGACGCATCGGATAGGGCCATAGGGGCCATATTGTCCCAAGGGCTGATAGGGGAGGACTTGCCCATTTGCTACGCTAGTCGGACCTTAAACAAGGCGGAGCAAAATTACACAACAACAGAGAAAGAGCTGCTCGCCATCGTATGGGGAATTGCACAATTCCGCCCTTATGTTTATGGAACTCGGTTCACAGTGGTAACCGATCACAAGCCCTTAACGTGGTTGTTCAGGGTTAAGGATCCCGGATCGAGACTCATGCGGTGGAAAATAAAATTATCAGAGCACGAGTTCGATGTGCAATATAAAGCCGGTAAACAGAACACCAACGCCGACGCGTTGAGTCGTATATGTGTGGCAACACGCGCACAAACAAGGGAAGAGTCGAGCGAGCCGAGCAGCGACGGTAAGGAAGGCAGCGCGCAACCTCGACCGCGGAGGCGCCAAGCAGCCGCAACCCGCGCGACAGGCGAGGCAGCGGCCAGCCAGGGGAACAGTCCCGCGGATGGTCAGCCCGACGCTCGCCGCAGGAAGGAGAACGAGCGAGTTCGCTCAGACGGAGAACATATAAGCGAGGAAGAAAAAGCCAAGATTCTCCACGAACACCATGACGCACCCCTGGGGAGGCACCAGGGGGTGGCTCGCATGCTGGCCCGTATAAAATTAAGGTACACCTGGCCCAGCATGGCGAAGGATGTAGAAAAATACGTGGCACGATGTGACAAGTGCCAACGAAATAAGATACGGCCAGTAGCGAAGGCACCGTTGGTAATCACAGATACACCAACCAGGGCCTTCCAAAAATGTGCGATGGACATCGTAGGGCCGTTACCCGAGACTGAGCGAAGGAATAAGTACATCCTGACGTTTCAGGATTTACTCACGAAATACAGCGTGGCCATACCGCTGGAAACGCAACAGGCCAACGAAGTGGCGAAGGCATTCGCCAAAGAAATCGTATGTCGGTACGGAGCTCCAGAGACCGTCCTTACCGACCAAGGCACGAATTTCCTTAGTGCCATCTTTAAGGGGGTATGTCAGCTATTGCGCATAGAGAAAATACAGACAACGGCGTACCACCCCGAGTCGAACGGAGCGTTGGAACGCTCGCACAGGACCCTCGCAGAGTACCTTAAGGGTTATATAGACGAGGACCAGGGAAACTGGGATGAATGGTTGCCTTACGCCATGTTTACCTACAACACGACACCCCATACGGCAACTGGATACACACCACATCAGCTGGTCTACGGAGAGAACGCAGAGTTACCTACAGCCCTTCAAAGGGCGCCCAGGCCCACTTACTCGTACGACGATTACGCTCAGGAACTGCGGGAACGCTTACGTGCGGCCTGGTCTACAGCTCACGATAATCTGAAGGTCGCCAAGGAACGGGCCAAGGTCTACTATGATCGGAAAACCCGCGAAAGGAAGTTCAAGGTCGGAGACCGAGTTTTGCTGCACGACGAGACGGTACGCCGGGGACGGTCAGCAAAATTAACCCCGAAGTGGATAGGACCTTACCCCATCGTGGAGGAACACCCTCCGTGCAACTACACCCTTCGCCAGGGGCGTCGGGTGGTCAAGGTGCACGTAGACCGTCTACGAAATTACGTGGAGGATTAAAAACAAAGAAAAAATAAAAAGACGGGGTAAAGGAGGGTCTAACCGCGGGTCTAACTTCAGTTAGACCCATAGGGAGACATCGGCTTCGACAAGGCTTCACTCAGGGGAAATTCAAGGCATAAAATAAAAATGAGAAAATTACAGATTGATGCTGGTGGGTCTACAGGCCGGTCTACCGGCCATAGCCATCGCTTCAGATGGCCCGTACGAAATACAGCCCTTCAGGGATGCACCCGGGTTGTATTTTGAGAAGGTCGGACTACTGCATCTCCACACCAACGTCTGGACCATAGCAATTCGGATGGACCTATCGAATTTAGCATATATGGAACACCAAATTAATTTCCAACTGGGAGAGGTCCGAATAAAATGTGAGAGGTACGGTAGCCCGGACGGACATTGCGCAGAGATGCTGGAGCATCTTGTCCGACTGTCCGAAAAAATCGAGGAGAATGTAGGAGTCGTGCAGGACCTCGTCGGCGTGGAACCGAACCGGAAGCGACGGGGATTGATCGACTGCCTAGGCACGGTAGTAAAAGCCATCACCGGCAATCTGGACGCAGCGGATGGGGAACGGATAGAGGCAGAGATTGCCGCCATCCAGGGCACCCAAGGGACCCTGAAGAAGGCCGTGAAGGAGCAACTGCAGGTCGTGGAAACGACGCTGGAAATGTTCAACAGAACGTCACGAGCCTCGCAGAGGAATCTACAAAGATTGTACACCATGGTACGCACGGTGAACGGATATTTCCAGAATCGTACCCGGGTATTGAGCGAACGACAGCATTTCGACGAGAGTCTCGCACTCATAGAGGCCTCTGTGGAGACTTATCTGCGGGAGGTAGAAAAGATGGCCGAACTCTTCGCCAGTGTGGCCTCCGGAACCATAAGTGCGTCAACAGTCACGCCGGCTGCACTGACGGGGTACCTTACGGAAGCCCTACCGCACCTACCCGTGGGATATGGGTTCCCACGGCCAGCCACGCGGGAAAATGCGGCGGCCATCTTACGACTGGCAACGCCACGAGCGTACCGAAAGGGAGGCATGATAACCCTAATGCTGGAAATTCCGCTGGTCGGACCCTCGGTCTACAATGTGAACTACGCGTACCCTCTCCCGAGAAGGGGAAAAAACGACACTTATTACTACGTGGAAGCCGCCGAGGACCTCGTGGTGGTAGACCGGGAAAATAGACATTATCTCCGAGTAACGACAGCCGACCTGGAAAGCTGTAAAAAGGATAGGGACGAGTACTATTGTCCACCGCGGTACCCTACCCTGACCATCAACATGGATGCCCCCTGCGGCGTACGACTTTACACCGAAGGAGCGGTAGGTCAGGGTCAGCATTGCCCGAAGAAAATAGTGAGGCTTACGCACACACTCGTAATGGGTATGAGGCAACCCGGACAGTGGCTGTATGTAGCACCGCGTGGAGAAACGGTGAGCATCGGCTGTCATGGTAAGCCGACGAGGCAGGAGCGTCTCGACGGCACAGGGTCATTGACCGTCCACGAACGGTGTGTCGTCACCGCGGTCAACTTCAAATTGGAAACGGTGAAACGCTGGAGTCAGCAAATCGCCGGAGCAGGCTACGTGCCAGCCTACAACCTTACCCTGCTACCAGCCGAGGAGGAAGAAATGCCTCAACTAATGACGAGGATAATGACTACGAAACTCGAGCGTGCGGTGAACAGCCCGCACGAGTTACAAAATCTCAGCGTACGAATACGAAAAATCAAAACAGAATTAAAGTCGACGGAGCCGGCTAGCCCGTCGACTCGCACGCAACTATACCATACCGTCGGGTCCTATGCAGTGGGCACGCTTGCCCTGCTGGCCATCGTCGGCTATGCGATACACCGCGTCCTACAAAGAAGGGCCGGAGAAACTCCCGTACAGGAGCCGCATATAATTCCCCGGGTGGCAACCCGGGTCGGCGCATAATTCGGGAATGAGGAAAGTCAGGAAAAACAAAAATCCATTTGTTCACAAAAACCCAACATTTATTCAAAACGAATTTTTCGAAGGAGGAAAAAAATTCATTTATTTATTTTTTCGACAAAATAAATATACAAAGGAAAAAAGAATATCGTACACGTCGGAACTAGGAGAGTCAGTTCCACTCCGCGAAACGCCAGTTCATGACGCCTGCGGCGGCACGGCGGCGACGGGAAGCAGGGTCTTCCTCTTCTGCTTCTTCCTCGTTCGAGCCCTCCGAGTCCGAGGCCCCGGCTGGACGCGGCATAACACGAGGAGCCCCCCGAGGCAAAGGGGCGAGACGACTCCTGGGGAGAAGGGCCTCCCCGGGCCTGGGCATCCGACCCTGGACACCGCTGAACTCCATCGCGGCTGCCGAAATTTCCACGGGTCGAGTGGAGCGAACCCTCCGGGAGGCAGGTTGCCCCCTCCGGGACCCCAGCACCACAGGCTCGACCACGGCCGAGTTCTCTTCGGGCCCGATGATCTCCACGTCGGGACTGGACCGGCCAGAGGAACTGGGACGGACCACCAGCGTGTAAATCAGATCACCAGGGAGGGTGACACGCACTCTCTAGGGAAAAAAAATAATAATTAATCGGGTGAAATAATATTCCTTAGGATTAGATAATTGGGAAAAAAGGGAACAACCACAGGGAATATACGAAACTAATTACGAGAGTTAAATAGAAAGAGAGTAAAAAAGGGAAAATTTTTTAATAACCATAATAGTAATAATTACCTTGCCGGGTGGGCTCGGGCTACGTCTGGAGCTCATCGTGTAGATTCAAGTGGGAAAAAAAAATAACTGGCGGTCGATGAACGAATAGGTGTAAACACTGGGGAAACGACGGTTAATATATCCCAAAAGTGCAAACGCGTCGACCTACTGAGCGTCAGCATAAAGGAATAGCGGCGGCCTTCCGCCTCCGTATTCCGCAAGAGCCCGGAAGCGCGACTAACTCGTACGCCCACCTGTGAAAGGTGGAATTTCTTCTTGCGTATATTCTACGGAAACTTTTTTCCCTTTGCTCATAACATTAGGCACGGGGCACACGGAAATAGTAAAAATAAAGCCCGCCGGAGACGAGCGAAAAGAAATCAGATTTCTTTTCTTTTTAGGGGGGAGGGATGTTGTGCTCCGGGCAGGTGTTAATAATTATTATAGGTAATCCGAAATACATATTATTATTTCGAAGAGTCTCGGTACCGATTATTTCGGTTGCGAGACACATTCGGTTGCGTTACGCATCGAGCGTACATCGAGCGTCGAACGTCAAGCGTCGAGCGTCGATACTGCTGACGCAGCAGTTAGGCAACCGCGAGCGCCTCGGTAACTGGGGCACCGACTCGAGAATACCGAGGCGAGAATTGCGAAAAGGAAAATATGCTCCAAATCCCGCTCACGAAAAAGCGAGGATTTGGAAAGATATTTGTTTACAGAAATTAAGTGGATTATAAACTTGCGCTAAAAATTAAGCTGATACCTGCTCTCGAGGAATATATATAGAGGATCGAGAGCAGGTACGGGGAGTCTGACAACACGGTTGAATACGAACGTTTCCATGATAATCGGAAACCTTAAGGGTGCAAAGTGTACATCGGTAATTCAAACCTAACCAAAGGTAATTTGAGATAAATTGTGACAAATTGAAAGACTCGAACATTTTAACCATAAAAAGAATAATCATTATTTAATTAAGATAATTAATTAAATAATCTCTTGTTAATAAATTATTGATAATAATTTATACTTGTTGAAACTGTAAAATATCGTTAAATAATATCTCAATAAAACTGTGTTAATAATTCACTTGGGTTCTAACCCTTTACTGGATCATCCCCAAAAACATTATCGCGTAACCCGGAGTAGCTAACCGGATTTCCGCGGCATAACACTGTTATTCCATACAACAACTACGCGAAAACACGAACACTCGCGCTAACGGTCGTCAATATCAAAGTCACTCACGAGATAACTACCAAAACAATTCGCGTGACAATTACAACAATTCGCGTGACAATCACAACAATTCCCGCAACAACTCGCGCGATGATTATAACAATCCACGTGACAATCAGAACGACTCGCGACACGACGATTTGCGAGATCGCAATTATCAAAACGACCGAAAATATCGTGACAACTCGTACAATCGAAACTATCGAGATAGTTCATGCGACCGAAATTATCGAGACAGTTCACGTGACCGAAACTATCGAAACAAATCACGAGATAGCAGGCTCAGCGATTCGCGAAATCGCCAAATATCCGATCAACAGTCGAGCCTCGATATAGCACAGATCGAACGGATTTTTCAACGCCTACTTAAACAAAAAGAAGCAAACTGCTCCACGAGACTTCGCAACAGTAATCAAGTCTCAACAGTGTACGACGTAAGTGTCGAAAAAACTGAACAAGTTCTCCTTAAACAGACAAAGCAATCACAAGAAGAAACAAACCAATTACCGAAAAAGACAGAATCAAAACAAATAACGGAGAGTGTACCGATAAAAATTGATTTATCCATTGACGACGAAACACCGCAAACTGAAACATCAGAAAACGAAGCTGAACTCATAAAAATACCAACACGGAAACCGACCAGGCAAAAATTAAAAGGAATACGCAGAATCACACTACAACGGAAATCGATTCAAAAATGTCTAATGGACTCATCTGAAGACGAAGGTAGAGAAATAAATGAACCACGCAAACAAATCAGGAAACGAGATGATACAGAAATAAAATATAAATATACGGATATAGAAGATAGCACAACAGAAGATGAAGAGGACTACGAAAAAAACCCAACGAGGCAACAAATCGAAAAAAGCCCAACGAGGCAACAAATCGGAAAAAGCCCAACGAGGCAACAAAAAGAAAAAAGCCCAACGAGGCAACAAAAAGAAAAGAGCCCAATAAGTCCAAATAAAACAGAAAGCTTATCGCAGCTAAACAAAAGCGAGATTCGTGAAAAAGTCAGCCCTGACGGGAAAGCCGGCTACTTATACGGTGACAAAAGCAAATGCAACGACGGAAACAGAGTGGAAAGCAACCTAGGTGGCAATCTCGGTAACTTATACGGTGAAGCTGATGGTACCGTCATCGAAGATATCGATGACAAATGCATAGAAACTCGAAAGCACGACAACTATATGGCGAAAAAACAGGAAAATGAAACGGAAAACGACACAGAATCGGAAAACGTAAATTCCAACAAACGAGGATTCAAAACGTTACCGACGAACATCGGAGAATCGTCTGGTGACGAAAATAGTGGTAAACCACCCGTAAAACCAACCTTCAGATCTCCTCCAACAACTACACAGGGAAAGGATAGCCTTCCGAAAACAGTACGAATATCAGTACAACTTGACAACTCACTGCCAACTCGTGACGAAAAAATATCAAATTCGGAAGATTCAGTACAACCATCAATACAACTGAATCCCGAAATGTCACAAGAACATAAGGACGATGCGAAACTTGAAAATCAATCAGTAAATAGCGATACAACAAACGAAACGCTATCACCACCAATAGCATTTGATTTGCGAGAATTCGTTCCACCTTGGCATCGAGAAACAAGCGCATCGGAGAAAAATGAAAACAGCATACCACAGGAAGTACCACCGAACTTCCGATCACCACCGATTTCCAGAAACGACTCAGAACTCGGAAATTTACCATCACCTTTCAGCTGTGTTGAATGTGCAACGAAATCCAAAATGGACGCACCAACGCTCGTGCATTGTAAAATCAGGCTACCATCGATAAACGCTAAACGACTAAATAATTCCGAGCAACATCCTGGAGAAACACCAGTGCAACCGAACTTTAGATCACCATCAATGCCCGAAAACATAAATATCACCGGATCGAAAGCTAACAATTATCAGCCAATGATACTACTACCGCACAACAAAGTGCTACCAGAAACTATCAGTAACCTTCTATCGAAACTAACATCAAATCGCGGAATATCGTCTGGAAGCGCATAATACGCATTATTGACTTAAATGAACATCCCGATCATCGACACACACAAAAAATAATCATAAAAATAGCAAAATATCATTAAAATATTAGGAAATATTAGGAAAATATTCACTAACATTTAAGTTAAGATCAGACATAAGGTAAATTAACTCCTGCACGTACAGACAATTATCTATTATCTATACAGACAATTATCACTCTTAACACATTAAAAATATTTTTAAAAAATTAATAAAACGGATACCCAGAAAAAGACAGAATGTAGACAAACACCAGGCCACTCAGATACTTAATAGAACAAAACAAATTGCAAATTCTTTTTTCCCCTTGAACTACCAGACAATATGATAAACCACAGTAATAGGACTATACTTCACACAAACAAATACACACAAAACCCATATACGTATTTACTTATACATTTAAGCTACATTTACTCCTATATAATCGAGCAAACATCAAATATTCAACTATAAAAATTTACTTTGTACACTGTAAAATGAGAAAAACGGAAGTTAAAAAAAAGGAAGAAGCACAAATATTGAGACAATTACAACCTAACAAAAAAAAAACGGATGTTTATATACAATGTCTGACTACGCTGAGATATGCTCTGCGACGCGTACAATGATGCAAAAAAAGAGTAACCTTTTATATGCACTCAATAACTCCTATGGAAACAATAACATTTAATTTTTTTAAATTTCTCTTTCTCAACTAATTCATTGTCTACTTTTTGGCCAATATATTTATACTATGCTTCATTATTAATATATATGTGTTAATAATTTAACCTATTTCCAGAGTCAAAACTTCCATTTCCTAATAACACATCCAACCCACTAACTACCACTAATCAGACATTAGAATGTTGCAGGCAATACAGTATCAAATACGTCCAAGAAATTTATATAACAAAAAGTTTACCCCAAAAGATGATAAAACAATGGACAAAACGAATACCAACAAACAATAGACCACCAAGGAAAGCACAAACATTAGAACAACAAAAAGGATATAAATACATGGCAAAAAAGGAAAACAATAACTAAACCTCATCAACGAACAAAACAGGACAAAAAATTTTATATTTCACAATTATTTTAACACCAAATTTAATCCTATCCAACTTAACCAAACCAATCCCACTAACACGAACAAATAACAGTTTTTCTTAGAATGTTACAGATACCAATATCCACCACCATATATGTATACCAAAAACAACGAGAGTGTACCGGAACCAATATAAAACCAAGGAAAATGATTAAAATAAAACCAATTCGGACAACATCAACAATCAACAATCAACAACCACAACTAACAACCAACGAAATAATAATACAACGAACAACCAACAAAATAAAAAACAAAAAAAAAACACAAAACATAACACATCTACACAAAAAATGAAAATATTTAAAAAACAAAACCCCCCAAAACGTTTCATTTATATAAAATCACACTTAACAAAAAATTACCAACTGTAAATTTGTTTTAATATCCGATGCGGGGGCATCGTTTTCTCTGGAGGGGGAGTGTAACGGCCCCAGCCTCTTCGAAATTATTATTTATCGCGAGCGCTATTATTTTCCGCCGCATCTTAATTCAGAGAAGCCCTGCAGGTTATCTGCATCCGGCCTCGCGGCTTAGAGCCGTGAGAAGGCCCTTATCGCGAGCGTCGCGACAGTCCGTCGCGGCTGTGTTACGGGGTCCGAGGCCCTCAGCCTCGCACCTCCGATCATCAGTCCAGCTCGAGCAGTCAAACGGTACACTCTCCCGAAACTCTCCTAATTAACCGCTGCGATTCACATAAACTAAGTATATATATATATCCAACGATAATTCATTTATACCCGCATCGTCCTGACATCACACTCTTTGCGTCCGAGCTAAATTTTCGGACGGCTCTTTTACATCAATCGTGAACTATATTTTTTGACAGGACCGTTACCTTAACGTAAGCCCAACGACCCTGTGGTGGAATAATTCATTTTGAAATATTTATTACATATCATTAGAGTGCTTATCAGGTGTTTTTCGTGTCCTATGTGAAACTGTATATTACTCTTTTGGATGCACCGCGAAATATATATACATATATATTTTATTTTATGGAACCGCTACCTTAACGTAAGTATGACGGTCCCAAGGTAAAAAAATTCGTTACCAATTTTGTATCATATGCCAGAATGGAGTGCTTATCAGGCGCTCTTTGCGTGCGAAGTAAATTTACAGACGAGCCTTTTAAATACATAAATCGCGAATTAAATTCTTTTATAGGACCGCTAACTTGACGTAAGCACAACAGTCCCCTGGTAGAATAATTATTTTTGAAACGTTTATTACATGCCAGAATGGAGGGCTTATCAGATGCTTTTCGAGTCTTAAATTAAGCAATCTATTACTTTTTTAGATGCATCGTGAAATTCACTGAATTTATGGGACTGCTACCGTGACGTAAGCACAACGGTCCCCTGATGAAATTATTAATTTTCAAATATCGATCACATGCGAGAATGGAGTGCTTATCTTTGCATCATATATAACATTGCTGACTGCGCTTTTCATTGAATCGGGAATTAATTTTTTTTTGTGGGACCGCTTGCTTGACGTTGTGACGTACGGGCGTTCGGTACGTCGAAATAACCCCGTCGCGGGAAGTGCGACGAGTTTATATTTATTAATTCGGGATCGTTCCCGGTTCGTCCTTTACAGGACGTTTCCCGTTTATTCGCGCGGGTCGCCAAATAAATCACGCGGTACTTTTAGTAAAGATCGAGTTTTAATTATTAAAAAGGTATCGAGTTATAATCGACAAAGATTGGCCGGCAAGCACTCACTCTACAATCGCACACACAGACTCACACTCTTACTTACTATCTTTCCTTAACTGCTACGTGCGTTGACGGTCTCTATTTCTCCACCCTCCTTCTCGACACTGCTTCACACTCCTTCTCTCTCTCACTCTCTACGCTCTACACTTCTTCACACTCCTTCTCTCTCTCACTCTCCCTCGTTCAGTACACACACTTAAAGCTACACGACAGTATTGTTCGTGGCGTTAATTGAAGCTACTATGATCTAGCATGATCAGGCTCACCACCGCGGGGTGTAACACTTGTTATGCCGCAGAAACTCAGGTAGCTAATCTGAGATCTGTGCGCGAGCCGTTAGCTCGGAAGGTCGGGGATGTGCTCAGTAAAGGGTTGGAACCCAAGTGGAGTATAAATATAGATTTATACAATTAACAATATTTATTTAGCAATTTATATCTGTGAAACAGGATATTTAGATATTTAATATGTTTAACAAAGTATTTATATGTTCGGAGTTTTACAAGGGTTGCATTGTTATATTCACAGTATAACAATGCTCACCAGGAACCTTCGATTAAGGTTCTCCTTTTGCCAGGACAAGTCGAATCAACGCCCAACGTGACGTTGATTTACTCCGTGGTTAAAGCTCATTCGAAGCTTTGTTACCTTATCTATTAACGCTCTATTACGTCCTTCGATGCTTTGTCGTTACTGCTTGATTAATTCCTCGATTTATGCTTGATTAGTTTCTCTATTAATGCTTGATTAATTCTGCTGGTTTGATATTGCTCTATTTATATGTTATCCCTTGATGCTTCAGTTTCTTTATTAAAGTTCTATTTATGCTCACGTTTGTCCTTTTGAATTACCAACCGCTGATGCACTCTGTACGCTTGATACGGGGTGCTGTCATAAGCCCGAATGGACATAAGCCCGAACGGTCATAAGCCCGAATGGTCATAAACCCGAACGGTCATAAGCCCGATTGAACATAAGCCCGAACGGTCATAAGCCCGAACGGTCATAAGCCCGAACGGTCATAAGCCCGAACGGTCATAAGCCCGAATGGTCATAAACCCGAACGGTCATAAGCCCGATTGAACATAAGCCCGAACGGTCATAAACCCGAATGGACATAAGCCCGAACGGTTACAAGCCCGAACGGTCATATGCCCGAACGGTTACAGGCCCGAACGGTTATAAGCCCGAACGGACACAAGCGCGAAAGGTCGAAAGCTTGAACGGACACAAGCCCGAACACTTATAAGATAAGTCAACAATTGATCGGTAAAATAAGTATTCGTTGGGTAGAATCGATGTCGATAAGCTATTTCTATTCCGATGTGGAATAGATGTCGAATAGAATCGATGTCGATAAGCTATTTCTATTCCGATGTGGAATAGAAATAGCTTATCAACATCGATTCTACCCAACGAATACTTATTTTACCGATCAATTGTTGACTTATCTTATAAGTGTTCGGGCTTGTGTCCGTTCAAGCTTTCGACCTTTCGCGCTTGTGTCCGTTCGGGCTTATAACCGTTCGGGCCTGTAACCGTTCG
The DNA here is from genome assembly GCA_917499995.1 of Ichneumon xanthorius. Lineage (NCBI taxonomy): Eukaryota > Metazoa > Arthropoda > Insecta > Hymenoptera > Ichneumonidae > Ichneumon > Ichneumon xanthorius. The sequence continues at coordinate 83,797 of CAKJTD010000132.1, forward strand.
GGCATATGACCGTTCGGGCATATGACCGTTCGAGCTTGTAACCGTTCGGGCTTATGTCCATTCGGGTTTATGACCGTTCGGGCTTATGTTCAATCGGGCTTATGACCGTTCGGGCTTATGTTCAATCGGGCTTATGACCGTTCGGGTTTATGACCATTCGGGCTTATGACCGTTCGGGCTTATGACCGTTCGGGCTTATGTCCATTCGGGCTTATGACCGTTCGGGCTTATGACAGCACCCCGCTTGATACACCTTCCAGATTAACGACACTCCGGCGTTAATCTTTCACGATAGGGGTTTACAATTATCCGACCCACTTATCGTGTTTGAGCTGCGCTCGAGGTGTATCCCTATAGTCAACCGTAAGAATCAGGAGTTCCGAAGAGACTGATGAGTGCCCACTCTCGATCCCTTATATACGAGTAAGAGAGCAGGCACGTCAGCTTAATATTGTTTGAATGTTTATGGTTTACTTTATTTCTGTAAACAATTATCTTTCCAAATCCTCGCTTCTTCGCGAACGGGATTTGGAGCATGTTTTTATTTCGGCATATGTGACTCGGTAATTCTCGAGTCGATGCTCTAATTACCGAGTCGCCCGTGATTGCTTAACGGCTGACTCAGGTTTTTGGTGGACTTCGTTGCAACGACGCGCGCTCGTCGCGTGCCGCTGCATACCTCGATATTGTGCAACCGGAGTTGCTCCACTTTTCGGACACCGCTGTCCGAACTGGAATGTATACTACCATACTTTAATATACTACGATATATTATTACGACTATTTTATAATATTATACTATTATACGAATATGGTATAATATTATATTGTTGCCCGAAAATGTATAATGATGTCTAATACATTACTACATTATATTAATTAATTCATGTCGTATTACTGCCCCCTTAATAGGGTGCTACTACCCTATCCGGGGTACAACATTCCTCCCCCCTAAAAAGAAAAGAAACTTCGTTTCTTTTCGCTCGTCTCCGGCGAGCTTTATTTTTAGGATCTGTGTACCCCGGGTTTCATGTTACTAGAGAGGTAATACCATTACAGAAGTGCAAATATGTATAACCACCTACCCAAAAAGTTTTTCCCGAATTACTCCAACTCACCCGAACGGGGAAGTATAATATTCTTCCCTGTTGCAGAACACGGGGCGGAAGGCCTCCGCCGCTATTGCTTTCTGCTGATGGCCGGGGTCGATGCCCGGTGGCTCGACGCGTTCACACCTTTTTAGGCTATATTGACCGCCGTTTCCCTGGTGGGTTTTTAATTATTTGTTTCGGGCCATCACATACGCTACTTCGAACATCATGAATGAGCTCAGGACGTAGCCCGAGCCCATCCGCGAAGGTAAGCCTTTAATTTTTACCTATAATTTTCCCAATTTTTTTTTTTGTATTGTGAAAAAATGTCACCTCTTTAAGTAGTTAAGTTATATTCACTATATATAAAAAGAAAAAGATTTTTCCCCCTTTGGTAATTGCCCCAGGCAAAATTTTTTCTTTTTCCTTTTCCGTTCCTTTTTGATATTGAAGGGCCAAATGTGGGAGTTTACTTTGGAGTAAAAAGATTGTTTTTCTTCGGAAAGTTGTGTATCAAAAAATCTTTTACTTCTACTTTTACTTTTACTTTTCAAAAATTAATTTCTCCCTTTTCTAGAAATTATTTTCCCGCAAATAGGAGGTTGATGGGTTACTAATTTTTATTCCTTTTTCTCAGAGGAGACGTCACCTGTCCGGACGTCTGGATTGTCGAGCCCGCCAGGGTGCCCCTCCACGGTCGGTCTGCTGGGCCCGCTAGGTCCCCTAGCCCCGACGTGGAGATCGTTGGGTCCCCTGGGCGAGGTTTCCTTCCGGAGAGGATCCATCCGGTGCCGTCAGCACCGTTCCCGCGAATCCGCGTGCTGACCCCGGCGATGATCAACCTCCGGGCCGCCCGCGTTCGCCTCCAACGGTTCGGAGAGGTGTTCTTGCCTTGCCGTCCCGCCCTTCAGCCCCCCGAGGATTCTAGGCCGACCATCCGCCCCGCGGGAGCCTCCGACTCCGAGGATGAGGATGTAGAATATCCGGCGTCCCGGCGGAGACGCGCCGCGAGGGGCGAGATGGACTGGCGGCTCGCCGAGTGGTGCTGGTCACCTCTGTTTTTTGGTCAATTAGTATATATATATTTTTTCCATCTTTGTAACCACACGTCGTACGCATTTTCATGTACAAATAAAATGTTAGATTGCCGTGATTTCCTGGGTTTTTCCCGTTTCTTCCCCTCCTTCGGGTTAGCTCTTGACGCGTTTCCGAGACGCGCCGGATATCTTCGTTGCACTTTATTCGGGTTGCCTGCTGTTCCGCCTTTCCGTCGCATTCCGTTCCGGACAAGTGCTGACCCAGTGCTCAAGTCGTAGATCGGTGCACCTGGTCGCCACTCGTGATTACGTCTTCTCTCCGGCTGGTGTCAGCGTCAGGCTACAGACGGGCACGCGACTCGCACTGTCCTTGCACCGCTTCCGTCGTACACCTCGGGTCACTGGCCTCGTGCCGCATAGGTGTACGCATATGTGTATTTCATTATTTGCTCTCCTTTCTTTTTCCGCTACGTCGGCTTTTCTTGGCGGCCGACACACTCTAGCCCGTCACTGCGGGATAGGTACAGCCGTTGCCCTGGCTGTCCCATTTTTGCACTCGGCGCTTGTTTGCATGCTTCAGGGTTTTCAGGAATTATTTTCCCCTTTTTCCCAATTCCCAGAGCCCATTTTTTGAATTTTCCCCGTCTACCGAGCGGGGTAGGGGAGGACAGTTACGAATGACGTAGAATTCGTACGTCATGAAATATGTTCGTTATTGGCCCTAAGAAACCTGTAATTTCGGATGCTGACCTGCACCGAATGTTATCTTCGTATCTACGTTAAGTTCCGTTCACCGTTCTGCGTTAGCACGGGGCTTTTTCCCCATTTTATAAATAGTCCCTGTCGGCTTTCCTACACTCTCCTAGATTTTCTTATGTTGCTCCCAGGTTAGAAGCCATTTGAGCCATTTTTAACCCTTTTGAAGCTGTCGTGTTCCAGTTACCCCAAATCTGATTTACTTGGACATTTAGTACGACGCGGTATCGAATTTCCCATTATGTTTTTTCCCCTCGGGTTGATGTCTTTCAGGGATCCGGTTTATTTTTCGTTTTGTTTAGCCCCCTGTCTGGTGTCGTGTTAATGACTCAAGATTTGTTTTAGCAATAGATTATGCTGGGTCATTTAATTGAGAATATTCCAAGAATAAAAATTCTTTAACTTGCTTAGATTTCTCACCAACATCCTTGCTCTGAGCAACGGGAAATCTATCCCCTGCACCCGTGTTGCTACACTTTCTCGCAAGGATTCTCTCAAGATTTTGAAACTTCTTGTTTTCGACAACCTATGGACCAGTCCACTGAGTTTATAGACCGTTCACAACTCGAGTCCGCTTTTTTCCCTTCCATCGAATTAAGCACCCGTTTCCCAACCTTATGTTGGGAATGCCGATTAATTGCTGGAATGAATCTGCGCAATCGCAGATTCTAAATACTGTTTTAGATTTTAAAGACTTTTAAATACAGCTGGATTTTAAAGACATCCATGTGTATTCGAAGTATGTCGGAATGGTGCTTAGAATATTATTTAGATCCGCTGCGGAACGCGTTTCGTTTACGCCCGGGCATCCGCACGGCTGCACTACCGGCAGACCTGACTTACTGCTTCTGCCGCGCAGGTTGCACTGTTACCGGCACCTTTTTATGCATCGGAGTACCTCGCGGCTTATCGTATGCTGACTAATTTACGCGGAAATTTCTCCTGTCACTTTCCGCCCAAATTTTGTATTCCTGAATCCTCTCAGGTTATCGTCGACGAATTTTTCCCTTCCTTTTCCTTTTTTTTTCGTGTGACCGCAATCATATTTATTTTACCGTCAATATTCGAAGAGTTTTTTCTTTTTGATAATAACGCGTCCAAGCACTGATTAGTTCGCAACGATGGTCGATTTCAACTATCCATATTTTTCCCCTCTCTATCAAACAGTTGACCTGGTTTGTGATTTTACAACTTTTCCCCTATTGATCCTTTGCTTCTCATTGTTATTATGTTTTTTTTTTTCAAAAAAAACAAAATTCCTCCTGCTACTTTCCACCCCTTCTCTCCACATGTTTTACTTCTAAGTGCCCCGCGGCACGATTATTCGATCCAATGATTCTATCAGCAATGGGGATACATCGTAGATTTTGTATTCTTTTTAGAAAGTATTCTTTTGGAAAAAATATGTCGTCCTAGGGTTCGGTATGACTGATGACCACTAACAACTTTTACCTTTTCTTCGACTCTATCTTTTGTGTGACGTTTATCTCGTTATATATTAATTGTCAGTAACAATTTTCTGACATCGAGATTATACTTGAACGATGCGTCTTTTTTCCCGCTTTCTTCGATCAATGGGACTACAATGTTCTGTCAACATGCAATCGCAAGGAAGGTTAAAAATGCTACCGATTGCCAATTTCCTCTACCTTGCTCTAATAAATTTTGGTGAGGAATGCTTGAGACAATTAATAATTTTCAACATATCGACCCCTATACCCGTGAGTTGGGCATTCTCTGTTCCGTTCTTTACGCCGCAACGGATGCCCCCTTCTATTATTCGAGCTTTTCCTTCAAGTACTATCCCCTGGCCGAGGGAACTTCCCCGACACCAATATTTTAAGGGTACACAAAATGCTTGAAGTGTTGTGGAGTGGATGCCAACGGTAATTTTCGTTTCCCTCTAATTTTGGACATTGAAAACACTTTCCTTTCGACGTCACTTCGTTCGAGGCTACCCCTCGTGGGTCTGTCAATGATCCTCGGAAGTAAAATTCCGGGCTTTGCTGTGTAATGCACAGCCGTGTGACATCGCGCCCAGGCTGCTTACTTCCTATTTTGTTTTCGCGTTCCGGCTCGGACGGTTTCGACTTTTCCGACAGAGCCGATGGTTGTCCGTTTAGATGCTTAAGCCTGTTCACACCCAACCCGCTAATATTGTCGCAAATTTTTACTCGTGATATGACTCGAGGAAGGTCACAGTTGTGATATCCTTTTCTATGACAAATAATTTTTCCCCGCACTTGAATGCGATATTGGGCGATATTCTGATCGTGACCGATTTCCTCGTCAGAAGTAATTTTCGGGTCAACTCTTCCCGATAAATTTTCGTTGTAATTTGTGCGCGTCACCGTTCCTACGTTGACCGCTTCGCTTAGTGCCAAGGGACGTGCAATGTCCCGAAGCATTTTTAGTCGTAAAAATATCTAGACCTCGAGTGAATTAACTGTTATTCAATTCCGTCATTTCCTTGATAAGGAATATGCGTTCTGAAGCTCGGTATACGGAATACGTAATGCTATATTTTTTCTCGCGGAAAGACTCGTATTTTGCTGTATACGTTTGCCGAACAAATTTTTTCCCTTTTTCAATTAAGCTTCTTTTGGGATTTTAAATATCTCTTCAAAATTCTGAATCGTTTCCCTACCGTTCGCTCGGGAGCTTTTTGGCCAGCCGCGTCTGGATAATCGCGGTTAGGGTTTTCCCCCCATGGAATTCAACAGCTGGTCCGGCAGCTCGACAATATTCCGTATACGTGCAGACGCTACGGTTTTATCACCAAAATTTTGTATTAATAAGCAAACGATTTTATTTCTCGATCCCGGTTTGATATAATTTACGTTATGTCAACATCATTGAATTGTATGACATTATTTTGCCAGACGTTTGCAACCTTTGATCCTATCACCGAGCCTCTTGATCGGGCGAGGTTATTTTATTTATTTACTTATTTTTTTTACTATTTTTCCTCGAACGCGGTACGTTCGCTTGAATTATTATTTGTTCGCTTACGGACTTTCTCCCGTACGGTATTTGGTGTTGAAACAAAAGTCGCCTTACGATAGCGTTTGCCCTAACGCTGTTTGTCGTTGAGTTTTGGTCTTGACAGTTCTAGTGGCCATGGCGTCTCCATGCCCCACGGAATTTCGTGTTGTTTCCTGATGACCGTTGTCTTCGCTGCTTTGTCCGGCGTTGGACTCACCCCGTGAGCTGGCTGACTGGTACCACCTCGCTGATCAGGATCAGCAAGCGAGGGTCTTCGGTTCGCACTTTTCCGAAATGAAACCTCTCGACCGGGTCGGTCAGGCTACTCAGTCCACCCGACCGATATCCGTCGAGCGGATAACACGCGAAAACATGTGATGAACCAGCACGGGTCAAAAGGGTTTTTTTTCCTTTTTACCCAAACTTGTATTTGACGTGACGATCGTATTGTACCGATCAATTTACCATAAATCGAGTTATCCGTCGATTTTAAATTTCTATCGATTTCAGCCTCCTTTATACTCACGCGTGGAGTCCTACGTTCTCGACGCTCTCGCTTCCTCTACTATCGGTTTCCTCAACCCCGCTCTGCCGTGGTTGTTGCCCTTCGTGGTCCGGTTGTTACGGCGGAGATTTACCGCTGCTCTGAATTCCGGAGCCGGAACCTACACACCTTCCACATATGTCCCGGCCGTTTGCAGTAATTGCAGATAATACCTGCCGATACAGTTTTTTTGTTTGGGATTGAACCCTGTGGGCATTCCCGTACGAGGTGTCCCGGCCTTCGGCACACATGACATTTCTTATGGTGTTTTTTATTCGGGTCCGGGTGATGTCCCATAGCGGTGAACCCCTCACGCTTGTTTGTTACCATGGATTTGACCATCCCTGGCGCGTTGTCAATTTTTTGAGATCGATGGTTCGACCCTTCAAGTCGCATTATTTCCATCATTTGCTCCAGCTTTGCCAGACGCTCATCTAAATTGGAGGCTGGCAGCTCCGGAGTAGTGTGCTTCGAGTAGTATTCCTCGACTTCCTCAGCCCAGTCGAAAGCTTCTAGATGTGGCTGTTTGTAGCCCAGACTCTCCGCTACGGGTGATGCCCTGCCCGGGGACCCTCCCCGGTGTGGAGTGGTATCATCTTCAGTGATTGCTGATTTCATGCTTTCTGTCGTGGTGGATCCAGGATCCTCGCTGTCCGATTCGTGAAGCCCGTGTACCGATGCTGCGTGTAACGGAGCGTATTGGTCCGTTTGAATTTTTTCCCCCATGGTGCCCTGCTGGGCCAACCCCTGTGGACTCATCTGCCCCCGTGATGGTACCCCGGTGCGATACTCCGATGGTCTCCCGCGGCGCGGAGATTGTCCTCGTTTTCGCGTCTCGCTGCGCTTCACGTTTATTCTTCCAATTCTCGACTTGCTTACGTTGCTGGCAATCGTTCCAGGTATGCCCATATTTTTTGCAATAATTGCACACTTTACTCGTGGGACCGAGGTCCCTTGATTTCGATGCCGGGGAACGCCGGCGCTCGGACGACCGGCATTTCCCAGCCTTCAGTCCGTTCTCAAAATTTATCCGCGCACACTTCCAGATGGCTTCGGCTATGTAGCCGACGCCCCGTGCGCCGATTCCCTCACACAGTTGCTCGATCACCCGCATGGTGATTTTTTTGGCCCGGGCAGCGTATGCTTTAACGCTCTCTCCCGCACCCTGCTGCAACGTAACAAGATGGCGCTGTAGGGAGGCAGACGACTCATGTTTCCCAGAGCACGTCTCCAACCCCGACCTTGAGCCCTGAGGCATGTCAATTATGTCGCGATGCATCCTCTGCACCACTCGGCCTTTCAGTTCACAACTCCGTACCCTGACGGTGGATCCTTGCCGCGTACTTTCTTCGTACGGCGGCCTCGCGGAATCCCCGTGGTCTAGGTTGCTTCTACGGGGTGGCTCTGCGTCCACTAGCCCGTGTGTCCGTTTAGTCGGTCTGGACACGTCTTGCGTGAGGCTGGCTGCGCCAGGCAGCGCTTCGCCCCCTGTCCCAGCAGTTGTCCCACGTTGTCCTGCTGTGGTCGACAACTCTGGGATATGCTGTATACACTTTTTTTCTATTTTGGCGGTACATATATTGTGACGGGGCTTTTCTGCTCCCGTCACAAAGAGAGCCAGATCTCAGGCTCTCGCGCGTATCGGCACGGCACACGGCACTCTTTCTCCCGGGAAGAGTCCCTTCCAGGCATACAGACAGGGTCAATCGCGAGCGAACCGTTCCCGCGACTAATTTCGAGTTTTATTTTGTTTTCCGATCCATTCTCTCGAGCGTACGGCGGTCATAACCGCCGCCAGGACATCTCGACACCTCCCAACCACGTACAGCGGGCTGGAGCCTTGCTACAGTCATCCACCGTCAGCAGGCTGGAGCCTCGTTACCGATTCCGTCGCAGTCATACACGGCCAACACCTCGACATGTCGCCCGCCGTTCAGCCGCGCCGCTACCGAGGGAGCGCACGACATTACCGACAACGGGCCCTCCACCCTCCGAAGCCGCCTCGACGCGACGAGCCACCAGCTACCGAGATCTACAGCGTCCGGCTCGTCGCTAGGCCGTCACCTCGCTCGTCCTACCGAGGTTCCCGTGTCTGCGCGCAACGGCGCCCGTGGATTAACCTCCCACCACGAGCGTACTCGACACCTCGCGTTCTCGATATCCCGAACGCGAGGAAATTCAAAGAACCGCGCGAGATCTCCGTAATTCGGGGAACTCGGACAAATAAGAGCAGAGGGCGAAACGAAATTAGGCATAGGGTGGGGGAAAAAGGACCCGCGATCGCGAGAGCGTTACTTCTCTCGGGGACTCAATCGTAGGCTCCCGAGAAGGAAGGACGTCGTGACCGCTGCCGATCCGTGCTTCACGTCTTGCGAGAATACCGACATCTTGCCATACGCGAAGGGGGACTTCTGGCCGAGGACAACTCGAGAAGCTCCCGCAACTGCAACGAAACCGGTGAGATCGTCGTACGTGTTCGGTTTGAGGCTAGAGTAGAATAGAGCAAATTCGACTCGTTATCGTGGGGACGGCACGCCTTCGCGCGCGAAACGCGGAATTTGTTCTCGGGTAAGATCCAGTAAAATCCAAGCTTTGTAATTTCATATAGTTTCCGTTATATAATCTGCCTGGAAGGTTCTCGTTAACCTTTTCTTCCATACAATAGTTGGCGCCTCGTGCGAGTCCATAATTTAATTCAATTTCCGCCTATTTAACTTTTCCGGTAATTAATTCCTAATTCAACTTTCCGATTTTATATTTCTTTTTTTGACTTATCTCTTTTTCCAATTTATTATTCTATATTTCTTTTCTCGATTTCTCATTACGTAATTCTTTTTCCGATTTTCTGAGATTCCGCGTACTCCCGCTGAGATCGGGCTGATTTGAGAAATAACTGTTGCGAAAGGTACCGTGGCTGCGATCCACGTTTGTCGTTTGTCCGCGAGCGTCGAAACCCCGAACATTGTCTGTCGCCGATCCTATATTACCGAATTTGTGTTACCGAATCAAATTGCGAATTATTGTTATTATTTTGTTGTGAACTTTTTGGGTTATTAAGGGAACGAGCGTGCCCGCTAGTCGCTTCTCGACCACGCTCTCGATATTCGCTCAAATAAAATATCTTTTGGAGTTCCCGTATATTTCGTCTCAATCTCTGTTTCCTCCTCGCGGAGGCAACCGAACCACCCCCTCTACCAATTCCCCAAGGCTGAGCGACACCGGGTCGCTCTCGTCTCTCGTTCGGCTCTTAAAATTAAAATTTTGTCGCGAGAGCTCTCGCTCTCGCGGCTGCCGCCCTTAAGGCCGAGTGAGACGGGTTTTGTAGCCGTCTCGATTGGGTAGATTCTGGTGTGGGCGAAAAACGGTTACAATATATATACCCCTGTTATTTAGCAGTAGCGTCCTACTTGCTCTAACAGTGCTACACGTGTTTTACGCACTCCTTTACTGATTCTGTTTTTACGTCCCAATATCTGGCGACGCTCTTCGGGATCCTACAGCGATCCCTGAAGACTTCGGTTGACTATCTCTCCGTTATCGCGCCCGGATAACGTGATCCACGGTGCTCCGATGATCACACCCGTGGTCCGCCTGAACACTTGTCGACCCTGGTTCGCGGAATTCTCTTTTCTCGCTCGCACGTGGAGCTACAGTTTTACCGCATTCTGCGGAGGTTGGCGCGATTGGTAATTCGTGGTTTAATTGTTTATTTCACTCTGAGCATCCCGCCGCTGCTACCAATGTTATGCCGCAGAAACTCAGGTAGCTAATCTGAGGTCTGTGCGCGAGCCGTTAGCTCGGAAGGTTGGGGATGTGCTCAGTAAAGGGTTGGAACCCAAGTGGAGTCCAAATATAGATTTATACAATTAACAATATTTATTTAACAATTTATATCTGTGAAAGAGGATATTTAGATATTTAATATGTTTAACAAAGTATTTATATGTTCGGAGTTTTACAAGGGTTGCATTGTTATATTCACTGTATAACAATGCTCACCAGGAACCTTCGATTAAGATTCTCCTTTTGCCAGGACTAGTCGAATCAACGCCCAACGTGACGTTGATTTACTCCTTGGTTAAAGCTCATTCGAAGCTTTGTTACCTTATCTATTAACGCTCTATTATGTCTTTCGATGCTTTGTCTTTACTGCTTGATTAATTCCTCGATTTATGCTTGATTAGTTTCTCTATTAATGCTTGATTAATTCTGCTGGTTTGATATTGCTCTATTTATATGTTATCCCTTGATGCTTCAGTTTCTTTATTAAAGTTCTATTTATGCTCACGTTTGTCCTTTTGAATTACCAACCGCTGATGCACTCTGTACGCTTGATACACCTTCCAGATTAACGACACTCCGGCGTTAATCTTTCACGATAGGGGTTTACAATTACCCGACCCACTTATCGTGTTTGAGCTGCGCTCGAGGTGTATCCCTATAGTCAACCGTAAGAATCAGGAGTTCCGAAGAGACTGATGAGTGCCCGCTCTCGATCCCTTATATACCAGTAAGAGAGCAGGCACGTCAGCTTAATATTGTTTGAAAGTTTATGGTTTACTTTATTTCTGTAAACAATTATCTTTCCAAATCCTCGCTTCTTCGCGAACGGGATTTGGAGCATTTTTTTATTTCGGCATATGTGACTCGGTAATTCTCGAGTCGACGCTCTAATTACCGAGTCGTCCGTGATTGCTTAACGGCTGACTCAGGTTTTTGGTGGACTTCGTTGCAACGACGCGCGCTCGTCGCGTGCCGCTGCATACCTCGATATTGTGCAACCGGAGTTGCTCCACTTTTCGGACACCGCTGTCCGAACTGGAATGTATACTACCATACTTTAATATACTACGATATATTATTACGACTATTTTATAATATTATACTATTATACGAATATGGTATAATATTATATTGTTGCCCGAAAATGTATAATGATGTTTAATACATTACTACATTATATTAATTGACGTCACTACATTAATTAATTATATTAATTAATTAATGTCGTATTACTGCCCCCTTAATAGGGTGCTACTACCCTATCCGGGGTACAACACACTCTTCAGGCTCCTTTCGGCCTTCGCGACTTTCACGCGTTCAACTAGACCGGGGTATTCCCTGGAAATTTACTTTACTGTTGCGGGTGCTAATCGAGGAGTTTTACCGAAGAACAAGCTCACGCTCTCAGTATCTAAACGGGACTGATTTCCCCGGTCTGTTCATCCGCCGGTCTCTCGACCGTCGGACGACAAGCCGGGGGGGATTTCTGCAAAATAGCGAAATTATACCTCGCTTGAGCGGAGGCGAGAGAAGGCAGAGTGCCTTCTTATGTCTCCTCGAGCCCTCGCTCGCGATTCTCGAGAAAAAATATCACGCGACCTGCGACGCGTAGAATAACGCCGCGGTTAGCGCGATATTGAAAATCTTAACACGGGAAATTAAATACTGGAAAGGCAACGGAATACATCCTGTGTATTCCGATACCTTGACAGACGATCCCGCGCTGACGAGCCCGAACGTGCCATTTCGCGAGTACTGTCGTGAATTGCGCAGGAAAATCAAGAAATAAAAATCGTCGATGCGCGGAACGTGACAACGTAAGCACAACTGTTCCCTGATGGATTAATTCCTTTTTAAACAATTGTTACCTGCCGGAATGGAGTGTTTATCAGATGCTTCTTGCATCTGAGTGAAACTTTTAATTTATTGTCTTGGATGCACCGCGAAATATTTTATTTTCTTATAGGACCGCAACCTTGACGTACGCACAACAGTCCATCGATGAAGTAATTCATTTTCAAATATTTGTAACATGGAACGTGTTCTTTGCGTCCCAAGTGAAATTACGAACTGCTGTTTTAGTTGCGTGGCCAATCGGAAATATTTTTATGCGATCGCTAGCATGTGGTAAGCTTTCACAAATCTTAGACAAAATTTAAAAAATCCATCTCGATTTATCTTTGACAACAGAAATTCATATTTATAAGGAACTAGTAGGCTGTGGGGTTCGGGTACTTTACGGTCTCGCTATGGACTGTGGACGTCAGAAACAGAAAAGTTATATTTTCATTTTTCAAACGGAAACTACTTTCATAGCGCAAAT
>CAKJTD010000132.1:96815-141844 GCA_917499995.1 Ichneumon xanthorius
CAAGCGCGGTGCAGTTCAGGAACCAAGTGCGACGAAAGGTCTGACACGAGCAGTAGCTCCGGAACACAAGGAATAACGACGATAGAACCACTTTCGTCAATCGATATTCTGTCGATAAAGTGCACGGTGAACAGCCATATTGGTCCCACACCAGTGGCGAGCATTCTGCGGATCCTCGGGGCAGTGATCATCATCAAGAGGCTCCAAAGTCGGTCATTTTCCGGAAATATGACGGGACAGTTATAATTGTGATAAATTACCGGTGGTGGTTTATGATATTTCGTAAACCCCTGAGCCCATGCAGAAGGGTGCGGCGGATTATTTATCACTCGCGAGGCGGAAGAACATGGAAGAACAGTCAACGCACAGCATGCAGAATTGAGCTACAGTATGAACGTGGGGAAACCCCCCGTATGCCAGCCATGTAAAAAATCCATAAAAACTATTTATCACAAATGCAAACAATGTCGCGCATCTTTCCATCCAAGCTGCCTAATTAAGCACAAAGTACTGGATGATAATAATCGACTAACTCATTGCAAAGGCGAACTGGAAAAGATGGACGTGAGGGACACGGACGGTACCATCGAGGAACAGAGGAAGAAAAGAAAGCTAACCGAGAGAGATGATGATGAAGATAACCATCTTGATGGCGAGGGAGACGATCAAGATAGAAGAGAAGAAAAGAAAAGAAGAGAAGAAACATCCGGAGAAGCTATGGAAGAAGTATTATTAAGGTTGGTGGATAAGACAGAAATAATAATCAGAAGTGTAGAAGAAATAAAAATCTCGTGCTTAGAAAAATTAAAGGAAGACGTAAGGAAAGTTGTTAGAGAGGAATTACAGAAAGTCGAGAAACAATATGCAATAGATACAAAGGAAAAACTCAAAGAAATAATAAAAAATACAATTGCAGAGGAAGTGAAAATGGCAAATAAAAAACTAGTCGACGAAATACAATCACTAAAAGCAAAGGTAGAAGAATTAAAAATCAATAATACAAGATTGGTAGAAGGAGAGAATCAAATTGAAGGTCGAAGCAATGGGTCAAAATCAAACGAATCAAAAGAAATGAGCGAAAACAACCGAATGGGCAGACACAAGAACACGTATGCGGATAAAGTTAAATCGGCGAGGGTACAAGAAATTATTACACAGCCAGCTGTAGAACAAACAAACAGCGAAACACTTGAATCGATTAAAAAAGTTGATATAATGAAGTTAGAAGTAGGTGTCAATAAGATCAAAAACGGACAAAAAGGAAAAATAATTATAAACTGCGAGAAAACCAGTGATAAAGATGTGTTAGGACAGGCATTGAACGAAACAATTGGAACGCAGTACAAAGTAACTGTTGCAAACAAAAAGTTGCCAAAACTGAAAATAGTAGGGATAGAGGAAAATCTAGAACTAAATGAAGCGCAAGAACTTGAGTTCCTTCAGAGAATAGCAGAGCAAAATGACCTATACGACTATAATCCCAGAGTACAGATCAAAGTTATTAAAAAAACTATGGACAACACAGACGGGACTATTATCGTACAAGTCGATCCAAAGACCCACAAGACATTACTGGATCGCAAAAAAATAAAAGTCGGGTGGAAAATATGCAGAGTGTATGATCATGCTAGTGTTCTCCAGTGTTACAAATGCTGGAGGTATAATCATTATGCAAGGGATTGTAGGAACAAGGTTACCTGCAGACTATGCGGAGGCCCTCACCAGGAAACGGACTGTGATTCAGAATTAAAGAGATGTTGTAACTGTACATACAGTCTAACAAAAATAGGAAGCACCGATATAACGAACGATCATGCAGCGTCAGATAGAAAAAGATGTGAAATATATAAAAGGATGCTCGTAAGAGACCAAAACAACACGCTTTACGATACGGAATAGCAACTAAAGCCGAAAGAAATGCCCGATGAAATTGAAATTGTAGAACAAAAGAATAATATATTTATCTTATTAATGAATGCGCAAGGATTTATGCATTGTGACCGCCAACTTTTCCCGAACTCCCAAAGAATGTATTTGGCCACCAACGGCGTGCTCCTCGACCGTTTTATTTAATTAATGGGGCGCCAGCCGATTACCTGCTTAATCGGCACGGTCGGTACCGATGTCCTCGGAAAAGCACGCGCTCTCACTGCTCCGGCAGCTGCAGCTAGGCGAGGGTAGAGGGGTGAGGGCGGTGAAAACTTGCTCAATCCCGCACAGAAAATAAACGAAAAATATCCGGCCAAAGCCACTCGATTTATTATAATCACACCATAGAAACCGCGTACAAAATCGTCCCTGCTAAATTCGCCCCAGCTACTCAGTTCACCGGTTTGAATTGCTACGCGTTACAGAGAAAAGAAACTGGCCCGATAAAAGAGAAAAATCGCAAAAGGTTAAATAATGAAAAGGTCGTACCTCAATAAATTCGGAAAAAAATAAAAGAAATACGATGAACACAAATAATGGGAAAATAAATTATAAAATAATACCGGGGAAAAGTTTACGAGAAAGATAACGGGCCAGGCCTAATTTCCCTACTAACCCGCAATTATCGGCCGGACTGTACCGCCGAACGCTCGTCGTCGTCGCACGAAATGCGATCTTACGCCGCGCACACTCACACACACAATCCCGGCGTGCAGGCTGCGCCTCGCGAACGATTTCTGGAGCGGTACCGGGCGAAAATTCGAAGAACACAACGACATAAACCACGAACAATGAACAAATGCCGGCGGCGATCCCGAGACCCGTGAATTTTTATCGCGATGCCTTTTCGTCGTCCTCAGCCGCGAATTAAGGCCTACGTTTATTAGCCCGCGCGAGCTCGAAACCCACACGCCGCGACACACTCACACACTCTCCTCCGCTCGTCGTAAACCACGCGCAGGTGATCTTTCCGATTTTCACGGTACCGGTGCGGCGAGAGGCCGTCCAATACCCATCACTTATGATCCACGAAATACAATAGAAAGAAAAGATAGTTCCCCGAGAAGAAAAGACACAAAAAATAATGATCGACGGAAACATAAGCTAAGTTTTGCCCGGGACGGAACTCCACGCCGCGATCGAGTCGCGGGCACGCTCGATAAAATGCGCGCAAACCGATGATAGATCGCGTGTCCGACAATTTACCCCAGAATCAAAAGTCTTACCGCAAAAGATGGAAAGAAACAGATCCGGAAAACTCCTTGCCGGTACCGATTATTCCTCCGTCCGTCCAAGGTAACCGGAACAAGAAAGATCCGTCAACGGCTCGGCACGATGGATTCTCCGCCTCGATATTCCCCACAAAATTGTCGAATTCTCCGGATGGCACAGCGAGCACACGCAACTTATCACCGTCGCTTCACAGATGAGAGTCCCGACATAATTTTCGGAGCCGTGCTCGCCGCCTCGCTCGCGTTCTCTCTCGCTCCCCACTTTTCCCGATTTCTGCCGGGCGTCCGGTACCTGGCGCCTCTCCCGACAATGCCTACCTCGCGTAACTAATTCGACGCGCGCGACCTATATTCGAATTCGCTGCTTATCGGCTATATGGGTCACGCATCGAAGCTCGGTGTCCTCCGTCGGATCGGCGGTACCGCTGGTACCCATAGACTGCATCCGTCAGGCTGCGACTCACGGAAATCCTGCGCCCAAGACAGTGCAGCGTAGATGGAAAGCCAAGCGTAAGCGTGCAAGCGTGCGACAGAGTAAAGCCATGCCATTGACAGTCCGTAGTGGTGGTCAGCTCAGCTCCAGACGGTCCGGAAAAATAATAAAAATAAATCCCTGGGGAATTAATAATTTGTTTTCGCAATAATCTTTCGCCCTTGAGATCGCCTGAGACTCCCAGCGACGCGATAGGCCCCGTGTGCTCGCCAAAACTCGTAGTTAACGAGGATCTGGGACGCGCCGAAAAATACCGCGTCACAACGATTCCCCCCCTCCGGCAAGGCCGTCCTCGGCCGTAAAACCTCTGACTCGGGGTCGGACAGGGAAAAACAAAATTCGACGGGCGATGTCAGTTCAGTCCCAGAGGATCTCAAGGCGTCGATAAATAAAATAAACAGAAAAATGCACAGAGAGATGGCATGCGAGCGAAAAAAACGAACATCGATGCGTTAGCAATACTTTTATTTCGGCTACAAAGCCCGTAGCATTCGGCAAACCTCCTCGTATCGAAACCGGCGATAAATCGAGGGCGCAACAAAAAAAACAAAAATATTTACAAAACGCCAAAAAAAACGGAAATATACGGATCGCTTTTCCTTGTGTCGAAGCGTGCGATAAATCAAGGAGTCGGGGGAAAAAAAAAAAAACAGAAAAATGATTCGATCCTCGACGTCGACTCAGTCCTCGTCACTCGAATCGGTATCTTCCCTCCGGGCAACCTCCAGCTCGGTCTGGCCCTCGAGCTCGGCTCTCTCCGACTCTCGTCGCTGCTGCTCCAGCAGCCTCGGATCTCGCGTCGCAGCGTTGAAGGTTCCGCCCGCGGAGTGCCACCAGGGGCTACATCTCGGGCAATCGGACATTGTGTAGCCGTCCCGTCCGCAATTAAAGCAAAACAGATCTTCTCGTAGTGGAATTTTGCATTTACGGCGACGGTGCCCGATCCCGCCGCAGTTAAAACAGCGAGCCGATGTCGTCCCGGAACGCGGTCGAGGGAGGACTCCCGTCGGTGGACGTGCCACTTCTTGAGTCGCGGGTGGTCCAGGTCGTCGAGCGGCCCCTCGGCCGATCGGGAGAGCTCCTGCCCGCCCTGGAGGAGTTGGCTGGGGTCCTTCCTGGACGCGTCTCACCGAGCGTCCCCTTCCCCGTCCAGCCGGATGCAGCTGGGCCTGTTCAGCCGGAGACAACCGGGACCGTCCACGGGGCTCGTCCGGCCCGTACGGGCTCCAAAGATGCCCGAAGAACGGCAGCGGGGGTGGCAAAACTGCCTCCGGCGCCGTACAGGAAAAGCCCGCGATGGCCACAGTTCCCTCCTCGGTTCCGTCGATCGCTCCTTCCGCTCCATGTCCATCGGTCGCGACTCCCTCGGACTCGCACTGCTCGCTCGAGGTCTCCGCCGCCTCGCACACCTCGCTCGAGGTCTCCTCCGACTCCGGTCCGTCGACCTCCTCTTCCCACCGCTCCAAAATTCCTCGCACGATGGGACCGGCGTGGCGCACTCCCCGGATGGGCTGCGAGAAGTCAGCGGCGTCGTAGGCGTCTGCGAGGAGTCGGTGTATCTCCGACGCGAGAGCTCTCTCGGGCGTCGCCCTCCTCGCCGACAGGGCTCGGTGGAGCATCGGCCCCAGTAGGGCAATCAGCCGCGCCGCCTCCTCCGGTGTCATGTCTATAAAGCGGAGCATGGTAAACCTTTAGATCCTCGACGGACGTTTTACCGACGATTTTACCCGTTTCGTCCGAAAGCTCGAGAACCACGGGAGATATTATCCGGGATACAATAAACGGTCCGAAATATTTAGTCGCGAGCTTCGCGGCGATGTGTTGAGTGGCCGAGGACAGTACACGCTGACGTCGCCATACTTTATCGCCGAGCGCGAAATTCGGTACCGAGCGATGCTTATTATATTGAGCGGATTGCCTCTGGTACGCCTCCTCGAGATCGTAACGTACCTTCTCGCGTAACGCTTCCAATTCACGCATGTGAACGGACCAATCATCGCGGGATAACGGAACCAAGACTTTATTCCCTCCCTCACGTCGGTAAAAATGATGAGGGCGAGGCATTCTTCCCAGATTTAAATAGGCCGGACTATTATCGATAGAGGAATGATGCGCGGTGTTAAAAGCAAACCGAAATTCAGATAGATGTGCGTCCCAGGTTCTGTGATCGTTTTTGATAAAGGCTACTATCATCGTCTTTAACACCCGATTCACTCGCTCGACCGGGTTCGCTTGAGGGTGATAGGGAGGGGTCGTGGCGTGGCAAATGCCATACTCCTCAGCTAAAGCCCACAAACTCCGATTTACAAATTCGGTACCGTTGTCAGTCAGAAGGACTTCCGGTGTTCCCCAACGCGAAAAAACGAGCTCCTCGAGCGCCTCTTTAATTTTTATCCCGGTAGCCTTCCTGAGGGGACAGCACTCCACCCATTTGCTAAATAAGTCTTGAATGACCAACACGTATGCGTAGCCCGAGCGGCTTGGAGGAAAAGGTCCCATAATGTCCGCGGCCACGACTGTCCACGGCCCCTCAACAACTCGTCGGCCCATCATACCCAAAGGCGGACGCTGCACGGATTTCGTGCGCTGACACACCTCGCAACGCTGTACGTAACGCGCGACCTCGGCATATAATCGCGGCCAATAATATGAATAAACGACTCGACGAAAAGTTTTATCGGTACCGAGATGGCCCGCTTGCGGCGCATCGTGACTCTCTCGCAACACTCGCTCCCGTGCCGCTTTAGGAACCACTAGCTTCCACTCCGAGTCTTCCATCCCCGCCGGAAGTCGGCGCTCGGTACGACGGCGCACGTACATCCTCGTCCCGTCAATTCTCCAATCCGGGAATCGTTCTGGATTCTCTGTGATTTCCCGATGTCGTCGGACGAACCAGGGATCCTCTAGCTCTTCGGGCGATAATTCCGGTACCGTTTCGTCCATCATCACCCAGATTTCTTCGCAGACTCGAGGCTCGGCAATAGCTTCCGGTTCCTCGGACGGTGTCGACTCGAACATCCGCGAAAGCGCGTCAGGTACGTGATTCAAAGCACCCTTACGGTGAACGACTTCAAAATCGTACCGCATCATGCTAAGCGCCCACCTCGAGAGTCGACCCGTCGGATCTTTTAAATTCCGCAGCCACTGCAGGCTGGCGTGATCCGTAATCACTCGAAATCAGTACCCGTCCAAATACATCCGAAATTTATCGACCGCCCATAGAATCGCCAAGCACTCCTGCTCAGTCACGGTATAATTCCTCTCGGCGCTCGACAAGGTCCGACTGGCAAAGGCGATGGGATGCTCGACGCCATCGGTCTCTTGCGTTAAGACGGCTCCGAGCCCTATGCTGCTGGCGTCGGTCTGCAGCGTAAACTGCCTCGAAAAATCGGGTCTTGCCAGAGTCGGGGAAGATGTCAAAGCTTCCTTCAGGGCATCAAAACTTGTCTGTTGTTCCTCGCCCCAGACCCATGCCTGTTTCTTCCGGGTCAATCGTGTCAGTGGCTCAGCGACGGTCGCAAAATTGGGTATAAATCTCCGGTACCAGGATGTCATTCCCAGAAACCGTCGAATCTGTGCGATGCTCTTCGGCGCGGGATATCCTTTTATCGCGACAGTCTTTTCGGCGTCCACTCGCAATCCCTCGCGATTCACCACGAAGCCCAGATATTTAACCTCGCGGCAGCAGAAATCGCATTTCTCCGGGTTGATTAATAATCCTGCCGACAAAATGCGATCGAAAACGTCGGCTAAGATTTTCAGATGGTCGGCGAAGGTTTCCGAAATAACGATTACATCGTCCAGGTAGGCGAATGCGTGCGGCTCCATTGCGGGACCGATAAGTCGGTCCAGCAAACGCTGAAATGTCGCCGGCGCATTCGTGAGCCCGAACGGCATGCGTCGGAACTGAAATAGTCCTTTCCCTGGTACCGTGAAAGCAGTAATTTCGCGAGAATCCTCGGCCAGCGGAATCTGATGAAAGGCCTTGCTTAGATCAATCGTCGAAATATACCGTGCTGTGCGAAGTCGATCGAGAATGTAGTCCATCCGGGGTAAAGGGTATGCATCCTTTTTCGTCACATCGTTCACCTTCCGGAGGTCTAGACAAAATCGGTATTTTTCTCCCTGTTTCACCATGAGGACGGGGCTGCTCCAATCGCTCTGGGAAGGCTCGATCACGCCAGCGGCCAGCATTCGGTCCACCTCGTCGTACATGGCTCGCATAATAATCGGCGTGACCGGATAATAACGTTGTTTGATGGGAGCATGATTCCCCACCTCCAATCGATGCTCGATGAGCGCGGTTACTCCAGGTGCGTTTCGAAGTCGCGGGATGTGTTCCTGAAGAAAGCACTCGAGCCTCTTCGCCTCGTCAGCCGTCAAATCCGAGATGGGAGCGCAAAAATCGACGCGATCGGGACCGTCGACTGTCGCGAAACGGAATTGGTTCGTGGGTTCTCCGCTAAAATACCATACGCGACGAACATGGTCTACAACAATTTGCAAACGTGTGAGTGAATCTAAACCCAGTAGTAACGGTACCGGCAAGACTTCACTAACTCGAGCCACAAGGGTTTGCTCGCGCTCTTGAAGCTTAACCGGAAACTCGACCGATTCGTTGCAAATTATTTCTGCACCGTTCGCAATGATACACGGACGGTCCGGTGTTCTCGTCCGTAGAAATCCCTTCCGCGCGGTTAACACGAGTCCTTCGGGACCAATATAGGTGCTCGTTGCGCCACTGTCGATGACGGCGGGAAGTACTTCCCCGAAAAAGTCGAGCAAGACCACGAGCACAGTTCGCGGTGCGTCAGGGTCCCTCACAGCGTGGCATAAATCATTCCAAAGGCTCGGAGAAATTATTGGTACCGCGGCAGGGGCCTTTTCCGAGGTCGAAGGAATCGTAGCGGCCTCTAACGACGATTCCCGTCCGCGTTTCCCTTGCACTCATGAGGGGTGCGTGTCGTCTCTCCCTCCTTGCCACAATTATAGCATCGAAGTCGCCTCGGTGCCGTACATCCACGCGACAAATGTCCTTGTTGGCTGCAATTGAAGCAAATAATCGGTGGTCGCGTCGTCGGTGCATCCGATGGTCCATTCGCCACTCCTGGTCCCGGTGTAAAGGGAAGAGCCGTGGCCGACGCCGTCGCAGGCGCACCAGGTGACCGGGCGACAGTGCGAGTCGCCTCCGGAGGTCTTGTCGGAGTTCGAGCCCGTGCGGGCGTGGCTGGTCTTGAGGCCAATGAGGATCTCGGTGGAGTCATCGGTACCGAGCTGACTCTGGTACCTGCGGCAGGCTGCACGTAATAGCAGGGGTGCGAGCTCTGAACGCGGGGGTAACTGTCCTCGCGCGCAGGCTGCTCACACTCATGGCAAAGGCATTCGCCGTGCCTTGACTTTCCCGAATCCGCGTCTGCAATCGTAAACCCGACCGCTCTCGCCCTCGGCTTCTGTGTCGGCGGATGGTAAGCCAGATCGGGATACAGAGAGCTCTCCGGCGTGGGGGGAGCGTGGTAATATTGTCCGGCCCGATAACTCCTCTCCGCCATGGTCGCCATCCTCTCCAGCGACTCAAAGGTGTTGACGTCCGCTCGCATTATGGCTATCTGCAGCCGAGGCAACATGTTGCGATGGGCATAGTCGAGCTGCTCTGACTCTCGCATCGGCGGTACCACACGTTCAAACATCGCCCTTAAGCAAGTGAGGAAATCGGATACGGGCTCTTCAGCGCCCTGCGTGCGTCGTAAAATTTCTTCGCGTAGCGAGAACTGCAGGGTCGGGTCGCAGAATCTCGTGCGAAAAGCCGCCTCGGCACTCCGCCCAGGTGGGATAACGTATCCTCCCGCTCCGGAACCATATACGTGCGATGCCCGACAAAAAGAATGGAATGCAGCTAAGTAAATCGGCGTCGGAAACCGGTACCAATCGACGCCCTTCCTCGATACGAGACAGAAATTCCTCAACGTCTTCGCCGCGTGCTCCCGAAAATTTCAAATCCCATTTACGCATGGTATTATAAGCGTTCATCCCGGTATTCAGGGATTCTTGACTGCCGCGGCCGTAACCCGCGGATCCCGATCGCGAATCGGCGGAAAAACGGCTGTAACCCGATGGACCGTGTCGGGATTCGTCGAGATCGCGATCGCTCCCCGCTATACCGTACCGAGAGTCATCGATGTCGCGACCGTAACCCGAATAATTTCCCCTCGGGTCAGGTCGGCCGTGTCTCCAAGCCTCCGATGCCTCTCGCGGGATCGGCGAAGATCGGTGTGGCATCCTTGATTCGGCGGCAAAACTCACGGTTCGCCCTCCCGACGGTACACGGTCCGGGCGAGCGCCTCCCGGGAAACGCGGAGCGCCGCTTGTAAAGTGCGGAGGCCGAAATGGTGGTACTTCCGGTCCCGGACTCGGCCACTGATACTCCACCGGGTACATCGGCTCGGGTGGAGATGGATTTACAAACCGACCCGAAGGCTGTGCGAATACCGGCACGGTTCGATTAAAATGAGCGACGTTAATCGGCGGTCGACCCGTCGTATAACCTGGTACCGGACGGTTAAAATTTTCGAAGCGTCGCGGTGCCTCCATATCATCGATGTGAGGTCGTCCGTTGGTCTCGTGACTTGAAGCGCGGTAATCCGACGCGTTCACCCCGGCGTGATTGTTCGCGGAAGCTTCTTCCCCACGGTTGTCTCTTAGGTTCGCTGAGGACGGGCGGCGGCAAGACGCATGCCCTACCGTCGGACGTCCTTCCGCTGAGCCATCCTCCGGGCGATCACGTGAAGATCCTAATTCGAGGCTGCGAGCGGCCTCGGAACGGGCAGGCCTCTGGCCACTGGGCCTCTCGCGTTCCGGGGAAATCGAGATGGCCACGCTCCCATTTCCGGTACCGATCCCCGATGTCCCTTGCGACCGTCCGTTGCCGAACATCGTTTGATTGACATCCATGTGAGCTATGGGGAGCATAGCCTCATACAGGCGTGCGACCAGCAACTGTCGCGTCCCCTCTAGGGACAATCCGCGGGTCTCGAGCTCAAATCGCAGATGATCGTCCGAAAGTCGCTCCAATTCTCGTAAAAGCCGAGCTCCATGTCGATACGTCTCCATGTCGTGAGAAATTAAGCGTGGCAAAAGCGAAAGCGAGAGTGAGAGAAAGCCACGAAGCGTAAGCGCAAAAATAAATTAAGCAATAGCAAAGCGGAACGATAACTTATTACCGGTGGTAGAAGAGCGGCGGATCAGCGCAGTATCGGAAAGAAATCCCAGACAATATCGTCAAGTTGGAATAAAATAATTGGGATAACGAGTTTGCGAATAAAACATAACACAATTAAAAATACATCGATAAAATCCGTAAGGGAACAGTCAAGAAATGTTTAGCAAATAAAAATACCCAGAACGAAAAATAATTAAAAAACGTTAATAAGTGAGGGAAAAAAAACAATACGTCCCAACATCAATAATTAGTCAGCAAATAAAATCAACTAATTAGTCACTAAGTAAAACTAAAATGATCAGTCAAAAAAATAAAAGAAAAAAAAAAAATTAGTCAGTAAATAAAAGTAAAAATAGTAATCAATGAATAAACTTAATCTAGGGAGTCAATAAATAAAATGTCAATGGGGTCAATAATGTAAAACAACAAGAATCGATAGAATAAAAGACGATATCAAGAAAATGTACCGAAAAATAAATAAATAGATAAATAAATACAAACAGAAATAAAACCCAAACGCGAAACACTGCGCTGACCGCCCACTCGACACGGAAACACCGAGGTCACGGCTTAAGCTTACACCTACCGGTAGATGTCCAAGCAGGATGTGTCAGCGCACCTGAAACAAAACACGAAAGCGAAAGAAACCCGCCGAAAATCCCGATGTTTCCCCAGGCAGCAAATCCGCGCCACGGGAAAAAACTCGAGCCTCGGACGAGCCAAGCAAAATTCACAAAATAGTCAGAAACAATAAATAACCATAAACAAAATAATCATAAATGACGCATAACGATCTCCACAAACAAGCCTTAGATGCTATCGGAAGCCGCAGAGCCGCTCGGCTGGGGTGAACCCGGCAGCGACGAACCCCGCGGTAGACCCAAAATCAAAATAAAAAAACAATTAGCCCACCGGGGCACGCACCGATTCGCGGACAGCGTCGACCGAAGAGGAAGCAAAATGGAAAAAAACCCAGAAAATAATAAAAAAGTCGAACGGAAAATAGGCAGGAAAATAAAAATAAAGATAAAAGAGAAAATCGATAATAGGAGAAAAGAATAATAACAGAAGAAAACAAAAAAATAAGATGCACGCAAAGTCAAAAAATAACCGGAAAGTGGAAATTAGGAAGAATAACGAAAATAATAGAAAAATTAAATTAAACGGAAAATCGAAAATAATAAAATCGAAATTAAACGGGAAAACAAAGATGATATAAAAAGAAAATGAGCAAAAAGTCGAAAATAACAGCAAATATAAAACTGAGTAAAAATCAAAAGCGCAAGGGAAAAACAATAAATAATAAAAAAACTTCCAATCAGTCCACGCGCCCGACACGTCGTGCGCGAACCGCGTAGGCCTCCGAGCACCAAGTCCGCTGACCCGATTTGTCCGCGGCCTTGACCACCCGAAATACTCCGGTGTAATATTCACGCGACAAAGCTAAATCGGAACGATGCTGGAACCCGCGCAAAGAGTCCAAAATCCGAGCCCCAGCCGAGCAACCGATCAGCGCAAACACGCAAAAAATGTAAACACCCGCCCGGCGAGCGAAGACGCGAAGCGGTACAGTCCGTGCCAAAATTCCACGCACGGCCTAACACCTCACGGCAAACGGTACCGGAGCGCAAAATCCTCAATTAACGAAACGAGTCAATCACATCGGCAATAAAAAAAATCAACCATCGAAATGTCAATAAATAAATGGCTCAACACTCAAAAGATCATTAAATAAACAGTCAACAATTAAAATACCAATAAACAAATTTATAACTAACCGCAAATAGTCAATTAAATAAAATTATTAAGTTAAATTAAAAGTCAAGAAAGTAAAATAAATGAATTAAATTAAGAAGTCGAGAAAATAAACTAATTACATTAAATCGAAAAGTCAACAGAATAAAAATAACTAAATTAAATTAAAAAGTCAAGAGGATAAAACAAACACATCAAATCAAGGAGTCAAGAAGTTATAAAATAAGTCAATTAAATTAAAGAGTAAAGAAAATTAAATAGAGAAATTAAATTAAAGAGTCAATAGAAAATAAAATAGATAAATTACACAAAAAAAAATCGAAATAGATAAACTAAACAAACTATCGCAAAATTTTCACCTCGGGCCCCACGTTGGGCGCCACTTGTGACCGCCAACTTTTCCCGAACTCCCAAAGAATGTATTTGGCCACCAACGGCGTGCTCCTCGACCGTTTTATTTAATTAATGGGGCGCCAGCCGATTACCTGCTTAATCGGCACGGTCGGTACCGATGTCCTCGGAAAAGCACGCGCTCTCACTGCTCCGGCAGCTGCAGCTAGGCGAGGGTAGAGGGGTGAGGGCGGTGAAAACTTGCTCAATCCCGCACAGAAAATAAACGAAAAATATCCGGCCAAAGCCACTCGATTTATTATAATCACACCATAGAAACCGCGTACAAAATCGTCCCTGCTAAATTCGCCCCAGCTACTCAGTTCACCGGTTTGAATTGCTACGCGTTACAGAGAAAAGAAACTGGCCCGATAAAAGAGAAAAATCGCAAAAGGTTAAATAATGAAAAGGTCGTACCTCAATAAATTCGGAAAAAAATAAAAGAAATACTATGATCACAAATAATGGGAAAATAAATTATAAAATAATACCGGGGAAAAGTTTACAAGAAAGATAACGGGCCAGGCCTAATTTCCCTACTAACCCGCAATTATCGGCCGGACTGTACCGCCGAACGCTCGTCGTCGTCGCACGAAAGGCGATCTTACGCCGCGCACACTCACACACACAATCCCGGCGTGCAGGCTGCGCCTCGCGAACGATTTCTGGAGCGGTACCGGGCGAAAATTCGAAGAACACAACGACATAAACCACGAACAATGAACAAATGCCGGCGGCGATCCCGAGACCCGTGAATTTTTATCGCGATGCCTTTTCGTCGTCCTCAGCCGCGAATTAAGGCCTACGTTTATTAGCCCGCGCGAGCTCGAAACCCACACGCCGCGACACACTCACACACTCTCCTCCGCTCGTCGTAAACCACGCGCAGGTGATCTTTCCGATTTTCACGGTACCGGTGCGGCGAGAGGCCGTCCAATACCCAGCACTTATGATCCACGAAATACAATAGAAAGAAAAGATAGTTCCCCGAGAAGAAAAGACACAAAAAATAATGATCGACGGAAACATAAGCTAAGTTTTGCCCGGGACGGAACTCCACGCCGCGATCGAGTCGCGGGCACGCTCGATAAAATGCGCGCAAACCGATGATAGATCGCGTGTCCGACAATTTACCCCAGAATCAAAAGTCTTACCGCAAAAGATGGAAAGAAACAGATCCGGAAAACTCCTTGCCGGTACCGATTATTCCTCCGTCCGTCCAAGGTAACCGGAACAAGAAAGATCCGTCAACGGCTCGGCACGATGGATTCTCCGCCTCGATATTCCCCACAAAATTGTCGAATTCTCCGGATGGCACAGCGAGCACACGCAACTTATCACCGTCGCTTCACAGATGAGAGTCCCGACATAATTTTCGGAGCCGTGCTCGCCGCCTCGCTCGCGTTCTCTCTCGCTCCCCACTTTTCCCGATTTCTGCCGGGCGTCCGGTACCTGGCGCCTCTCCCGACAATGCCTACCTCGCGTAACTAATTCGACGCGCGCGACCTATATTCGAATTCGCTGCTTATCGGCTATATGGGTCACGCATCGAAGCTCGGTGTCCTCCGTCGGATCGGCGGTACCGCTGGTACCCATAGACTGCATCCGTCAGGCTGCAACTCACGGAAATCCTGCGCCCAAGACAGTGCAGCGTAGATGGAAAGCCAAGCGTAAGCGTGCAAGCGTGCGACAGAGTAAAGCCATGCCATTGACAGTCCGTAGTGGTGGTCAGCTCAGCTCCAGACGGTCCGGAAAAATAATAAAAATAAATCCCTGGGGAATTAATAATTTGTTTTCGCAATAATCTTTCGCCCTTGAGATCGCCTGAGACTCCCAGCGACGCGATAGGCCCCGTGTGCTCGCCAAAACTCGTAGTTAACGAGGATCTGGGACGCGACCGAAAAATACCGCGTCACAGCATAAAGCAGAAATAGAAGACCTAGTAAATAACAAAAGGCCTAAGATACTGTGTCTAACCGAGACCCATGTGACAGAGGATGTTAGCGACAATGAATTGTTAATTAAGAATTATAAACTAGTCCGAACAAATACAAACAATAATAGAACAAGAGGGGTGTTAACGTATATTTATCAGGCAATACAGTTCAAGATACTTACCACCGAAACTATTGAACAAAATATGTGGATAAATATCGTGGAATTGATGGGAAAATACGCGAATACTGTGATTTGTAATGTATATCACTCCCCAAGCGAGAGTGACGGGAGGTTTATAGAACTAATAATAAATAAATGCGAAGAAATTGTAGAAATAGGTAGGGTTATCGTCTTAGGTGATTTTAACATTGACATTAGTAGGGAAACACAGTACAAAAAAAGAATAATCCGAAATTTGCTGAGCTTAGGAATGAAACAATACGTACAAAAACCGACTAGAATTACAGAACGATCTCAGACGATAATTGATTTAGTATTCTCAAATTTTCATGTGAAAGCAGACGTACTTTTAAAGCCAAAGATTACAGACCATAACATAATACAAATTAATATTAATGACAGAACTGATAATGACAATGGAGCAATAACTTATTATAAGAGAAATATGACAAATTTTAATGAAGGACAATTTCATAATAGATTAAAAGAAAAAATAAGCCCACTAATTAATATGGAAGCCATTACATTTGCAAATGGTGTTATAAATAATATAATCAATTCATTAGATGAATTAACACCGATAGAAAAGAAAACAATGCCCTTAAAATGGGTAAATAAACCGTGGATAAATGAAGAAGTCAGAAGTATTATTAAAGAAAGGGATGATACATATAAAAAGGCTGTGATAACTAACAACGAACAAGAGTGGATACGATGTAGACAGTGTCGAAATAAAGTAGTATCAAAAATACGGAATAGTAAAAAACAATATTATGAACAAAACATAGACGCTCAAAAAAATGATCAGATAAAAATGTGGAAAACGCTGAAAGAAGTGATAGGAAATAAAGCAGTAGCAAAAAGAGAACAAAGAATTACATTTGAAGGAATAGACTGTACAGACCCTATAAAAATATCAAAACAAATGAATGAGTTTTTTGTTAAAAGTGTCGAAGACATAGTGCGTGAGATTGGAGAAAGACCGGAAAGTTATATGAATGTGCAAAATATGACTGAAACCCTCATGGAGTTTCGGGAAGTATCCTATGAGGACATAGACAAGGTAATAAAAACTTGGACAATAAAAAAGGGAAGGGCGATCAAGTCAATACTAATATATTTAAAATAGTTTGGCAAAAAAATAATATAATTGTACAGAGTATGATAAGCAAGCTTTTGAAAGAGGGAGTTGTACCAAATGATTGGAAAGTATCAAAAATAACGCCAATAGCAAAAATTGCAGGCACTATAAAGGCCGAGGAGTATAGACCAATCAATACACTTCCGGTATATGAAAAAGTAATGGAACAAATTGTAAAAGACCAATTGCTAGAATACATGGACAGAAATAACATATTAATTCCAGAACAGTCAGGATTTAGAAAGACACACTCGTGTGAAACTGCTATCCAAAATACCTTAATCGAGTGGCGAGAAAAACTTGATAAAAGTCAAATTATTGGCGTAGTATTTATAGATTTTAAACGTGCATTCGAAACCATAGACAGAAAGATTTTGATAAAGAAATTAGAAATGTATGGAGTAACAGGGACCGTACTTAATTGGTTTTCTTCGTATTTAGATGATAGGACGCAGTATGTAAAATTTAATGACGTAGAATCTGAAAAAATAAAAGTAAATTTCGGTGTCCCGCAAGGATCGATCCTGGGACCGCTATTATTTGTATTATATATTAATGATATTGTTAGTGTAATGGATGAAAATGAGTGTAAATGTAAATTATTTGCGGATGATGCAATGATATATACGGCAAGTGACAATATAACGGTAATAGAAGAAAGACTAAATATGAACTTGAGGAGAATGTCACGATGGCTGAAACAAAACTCTTTAAAGATTAATAGCAAAAAAACCGTATTTATGCCAATACATGACCCAAGAAAGTTACATGTCAGAAAAAATTGTGAAATCAAAATCGAAAATGACGTAATAGAAGAAGTAACGGAGACGAAATATCTTGGGGTAGTTATTGATGACAATCTATTGTTTGATAAAAATGCGTGGTATACAGCAAAGAAAATTGCAAAGAAAATAAATTTTTTAAATCGTATAAAAAAAGACATCACGGCCTTCAGCCGGGTAACAGTGTACAAAAGCATAATTGGACCACATTATGATTATTGCAGTACAGTAATGTTAAATTATAGTGATATGTGTATGGACATGCTACAGAAAACGCAGAATAGAGCAATGAGAGCAGTGTTAATGGTGAATCGATACACAAGAATAAAAGACATGCTCGATGTACTAGGCCTTATGAGTGTAAAACAGCGGATGCAGTATAATGTTATGCTATTGGTATATAAAATGAAAAACGGTTTAACTCCAATGTATCTCGCAAATGAAGTGAAATTCGTTGAACAAAGACATCGATATCCAACCAGGAATAGACACAATCTTGATATTAAAGCGACACGAACAGAAACCGCGGAGAAATCGGTCGTATACAAAGGATTCGAAATGTTCAATAAACTGCCGAGAGGAATGAAAGAAGAAAAATCTGTAATTCAATTCAAAAGAAATCTGAAAGAATATGATAAAAATATGTATGAAATTAGTGAGTAATGCGTACAGGAATAAGAGTAGTACGTAAGACGTAGTTGTAAGGAAAAGATGTAAGTAACATGTTAAGTAGCTTGAAGCTAAATAAACTCAATCAATCTCTCTCTCTCTCTCTCTCTCTCTCTCCCTCCCTCCCTCCCCTCCCCTCCCCTCCCCTCCCCTCCCCTCCCCTCCCCTCCCCTCCCCTCCCCTCCCCTCCCCTCCCCTCCCCTCCCCTCCCCTCCCCTCCCCTCCCCTCCCCTCCCCTCCCCTCCCCTCCCCTCCCCTCCCCTCCCTCCCTCTCTCTCTCTCTCTCTCTCCCACACTCTGGGCTCCGTCACGTGAGTTGTAAGTAACACAACGGCAACGAAATCTTGAACATTTTTATATTTTTTATTGGTACGTAATATTATTATTATATAGCATATCGTAGTTAATAAGGGATTGCAATCCTGATTTTTTCAATTTATGAACTGTACTGTAATAACGATCCCCTCTACAGTACTCCCTTTTTCCTCTACCTTTCCTTTTTTCACACGACCACTGTACGTCTGCAGCTGCCGCCCTTATCGTTTCACCCGCCGCTGTTGCCCGTCGCACCGCCGGGCATTTCGTCCTTTCTTAGAAGGCCCGCAACGTCTATCCCTTTACCTCCCGCAAAATTACACAACTCTAGGCCCGACCACTGCATTCCTTTTTCTCACCGATGACCACTTTCCAGGAAACCGAAACATCTGCTTGTTCCAGTGTTTTCCTACTCCCACATTCCTTCCCCACTATCTACACTTTCCCACGGGATACGCCTATAAGTAGCACCCTCCAACTAGGCTATTTAGTCAGTAGTTTTCTGAATATTCACGCAGCAACGTCACGCTGTCCAATGTACAAGTGAAAATAAAGCGTCTTGTGCTATTCGAATAAGTGTCTACCGCGTTTTTCCTTTCAACAATCGCGTTCCGCAGCCGAGTCGGCAGCTTCACCCGTCAAATCCTTCGTAATAAATAAATCCCGACATCACAGTACATTACTACGTAAGATATGACCTTCGAGGTGTTTTTCCGTTCGACCACTTTTTTCGTGTCTGCCTGGGTCCATGTTCCATTCCTATGGCAAATCACCGAATAATGCCCATAAGCACTGAATTTTGAAGAATTCCTCGTACCGATACAAAAAGGTTTTCTATCGATAATTCCTCTCAGTATGAATTCCTGGTCCATAAATGGAAGATTCTTCGGTATAGTGTCAAGCGACATCGAAGGTTCATCGGAGCGAGTTACATTGGGATCAAACGCTGCGACGACTTCAAAGAGAATGTGAATAAAATTGAGAATATAATTAAACAAATTACAATAAAAATATAGTTTCCGTTTATCCACGATTTACTCCGTTTATTTTTCAATTATAACAAACCTGCAACAATTATATTTTGTGTCTTTTTCCCTTTGCAGCCTGGTCGTGAACAATCCGAGTCTGAGAGGGACAGTTGATCTGCGATTTGTTTCTCATAATCCGTTGCTTTCAACGATGCGTCTGTTATTGGTAGTGATGCGAGATTTTTAGATTCGCCGGGGCATCCGACTTTGCTTTTTATCGTTTCGATAACACTGGGCGTGATTACCAGCAGCATCTTGCAAAGATCTTGAATTGTAGCCTCGTAATCAACAACGTAACATTTTATATCAGCTTCTCCCGTTTTCTGAAATAGCGTGCCCAACTATTCCCATCGCTGCTTATATTATGGTACTGGAAATAGTATCCATATTTGCGCCTTGTATAATCGAAGATCTTTGCTGAAATCCAGCCGGTCCAGTCACCTACAAAATAAAAATTCGGTTATTCAATACCATCACTAGGCATGTTACGATACATAGATGATAAAAAAATAGAAATTAAAGTGTTTAAACTATTTTCAAATGATATAAACTACCAATGTAGTACGTAATAAATTGTAATATCTGCGGATTTTTACAAATGAGTTTTGTCAATGATGCCTTAAAGCCGAGCAACGTTGTTTTTAATGCTGATGTCAATCGATGTTATATCGGGGTAGCAAAATCTATTCATAAGTTGTACGTAGAAAGTGTGCATGGCTCTCCACTTGGCTTTGTATAAGTGTCCTAAAGTCTATGCATATATGAAAGCCTATTTTGAAGCCTGTGCTTTATTATATTAATCGAGATTTTGAGCCTCTCGGCAGCTCTTTCTTTCACACACAGACCTAGCGAGTAATAATACATCAAAAACCGGTGCGGTGGTCTAGTGGTTAGCGTGCTCGCCTCTAAGCCCTAAGCATCGGGAGGTCGACGGTTCGATTCCCGGCTTTGTATGTTTCGACGAGAAGGGAAAAAAACATGGACGAGACGAAGCTCCAGACATCGGTCACTCGCACACGGTAACTCCAAGTGTGAGTGTCGGATGTATATAGCTGTACTCCATTGTTTTCATTCTCGGTGAGACGCGACGAAAGTCCGACATCGGGAATCGAACCTGAGACCGAATCGGCGTAGGGGACGTAGCGTACCCATCGCCCGGGACGCCGAGTCTGTGTGTATCAGACTCGACGCTCCGCAATAGCTATCCCTGGCCAGAGTGTAAGCTATCGTGCTCGGGCTTCATGGCACCGGGGTATGGTGCGTCATAACGATGCTTCTAGGATTCCAGGCGACTATCCTAGAATACTTGCAGCCTTGCCTCCTTAACCTGGGGCTCTAAGGAGGCCGACCATGTTTCCCTAGCTTGACTACAGATAGGGATGCTGGGGGACGGGGGACTAGGTAATGATACCCTGGCTACCGGCAATCCCAACAAGGGGGCGCTGGGAACAGGGGGGAGACTGGCCATGATACCCTGGGCTACCCCAAAAAAGAAGGCCTGCTGGGGGACGGGGGACTGACCAGGACACCCTGTGCTACCGGTAACCCCAAGAAGGGATGCTGGGGGACGGGGGACTGACCATGATACCCTGTGTAACCAGTAATCCCTACGAAGAAAGGTGTCAAGTCAAGAAAGATCCGAACAACGCCTGTCGGTTGTGTTCCGCGTCTGAGGAACACAACGTGGACAATTAAGGCATCGCGAGTGCCCCACAAGGCCCGAGTACAATGGTCCAGCAGGACTGAGCGCTCGTATCGCTCCACCAAAACCAATAATACATAAAAGTAATTAATTTACAAGCCATGGTACTCTATTTAGCCACGGCAAGCTTCCAGAATATATAATAACATACATTTTGGGCCGCCGGGATGCTGTTTTTTATACTTTGCTCAAACATGACCATACATCAAAGAAATCTGTCCACCAGCCGCTGTACGTTGTCTGGTTACTGGAAGCTTCCATTACAGATCGCAGAAATTTTGCACCTCGTCTGCTTTTTTTACACTCTTGAGAGAAATATCCATTCATCGAAGAAATCTGTTTATCTGCCGCTGTAATCTGTCTGGCTACTCCAAGCATCCAATATATATCGGCGGAGATTTTGGACCTCTCGTCTGGTTTTTTACACTCTTCTGAAACATGACCATGCATCGAGGAAATCAGTCTACCAGCCCCTGTACGCTGTCTGGCAATGCCAAGCTTCCAGTATATATCGCAGAGATTTTGGACCTTTCGGCTACCTTTTCTACACACTTCTGAAACATGCGCATACGCAAAGAAATCGTTCTACCAGCTGCTATCCTATGTCCAGTTACTCTAAGCTTCCAGTATACATCGTAGAAACTTTTGATCTTCGGGTTGTTTTTTTTCACAAACTTTTCTGAAACATAAGAATACACCGAAGGAACATCTTCATTGTGGGCAGTACTTTTACAAACTAGTCTGAATCTGCAGTATACTGTAACGCTTCCCCCCCCCCCCCCTCCCAAAGACTCCTCCTCGATGGTACAGCAGGAGAGCCCTCCATCGCGAACGTCCACTGGAAGACCAAGTGGCGCCATCGGACGGGATCGGACGGTAAATCGATCGATATAGAAACCACGCATGCTCCCAAAGGCCAGAGCGGGCAGCAGCCAAGCACCACCAGCGCCACACCGCGCCACGGAAACGAAACAGAAGACCATAACGATCAAGGCCAACCGGAACAAAAAGCGAGGGAAAAACAAGAACGGCAATTGGACAGAAATGACGCTACGTCAATCAAGGTCGACACCCGATTAGTGATAAGCCGAAAGGGGTAAATACGTCACAGAAGGACCTATACACGATTGGAGAACGAGGGGAGAAAACCTCGAAGAGCCAATAGAAAAATTGAGACAGAAAAGCCGAGTACGCAGGCGCCGGTCCGCCAAAATCATGCAAAATTCGAGAGTAGGAGTCAAAAATCCGCATATAAAAATGCGACAAATCGACCGGAAATCAGTTAATCATCTCACCGGGTCTACACCAGCTCTCCAGGACCACCAGCAAAAAGTGAAGAGTAAAAGTGAAAAGTCAAAGTGAATAAAAGTGAAATCGTGCCGAAAAGGACTTGTAAAATCGGTGAGTCGGGACTTATAAAAATTGTGCCAGTTCTGGACTTATAAAAAGTGTGCCAGTTTCGGACTTATAAGAATTGCGCCAGTTTTGGACTTATAAGATTGTGCCTGAGTCGGACTTATAAAAATTAGTGAAGTTTCGAACTTATTAAAATTAGTGAAATTTCGGACGTATAAAAAAATAAGTGAAGTTCCGGATTTTTGAAAATAAGCGAAATTTCGGACTTATAAAAAACAATGAAATTGCGGACTTAGAAAAAGCAGTGAAATCTCGGACTCCTGAGAATCGGTGAAGCTGCAGACATATAAAAATCCGCGACAAATCGGAATCCGACAAATTGGTAAACAAGTGGGACCGAAGTGACAGATGACAGTCGCGACGCCAAAACAAGCCAACCGCGTGTAACCCAGGCAACGAAGGGAGCATAACGGTAAAGTTACCGGGGTGTCCGGTCAGAAAAGCTGAAGTGACAAGTAAGCTGGTTTAACAACTTCAACGAACCGAAAAAGTCACACCCAGGGCATCTATCACCGTCCCTGAGGGCATCGATACCATTAAACTGAGGCAAAATCCCCAAATTATAAAATAAACACCCATTGCAAGTCGCGAGGTGAGCGAGCTGTCACCGTCGGCGCGGGCCGTGGCGTCACCGGCGAGGCTAGCCGTGTGCGGCGGCCATCTTGGGAGCGCGGGCGACCGAGCCACTAGCAGGCTTTCACCGCGCATTCGCATGTGGCGAACGGTAAAATAACCGGGCAACGGCCGGTACATGAGAATAAACTTGGTAAATAAAATTCAGAACTTCAAGCAATTAAAGCAGTATATTACAAGAGAATTTAGATTATAATAGCAGAATAAGAGTAAATCCCCATGTTACAAATTGTTACCCGTGAAACACAAGGGTGAAACGAGAATAATTCAACCTAATAGACCGGGAAATTGAGCAACTGTGTAACCATTTCGTTATAAATAAAATCGATTGTTATCATATCAATTAAAAAAGTCTCTTATACCCCAGCCCATAATTCCTGGACGTTTCGAGCACACGAATCCCTCCGTCTGAGGGCCCATTCCTACACAGGAGGAGCACAAAGTCGGAGAAATTATTGTAAGGAAGCTCGCTCCCGTTACATTTGGCGCCCAACGTGGGGCTCGATCGAAAAGGAATTCGGGGTGTAAGAGCGGCCAACCGTGATCGCGGAACATAAATATAACCGCGACGGGTAAATAAGATGGAGAAATCCGTGGAACAGGAAATGCGGGAGCTCGAGCTGATGGGAATGGAAGATGTCCGTCAGCTCCGAAAGGCGCAGCGCGAAAAGGAAAGAGAACGGCGAGCATCCGAAGGGGGAGGAGAAGAGAATACCGACGTGGCTCGCGGATCGACAAGTGGGCGATCGGATACAGAGGATGGCGACGTCGATGTGAACGTGACCAATCTGACATTAGACTGGGAGTCTACGACCGCCGATTATCTGCTCGGACGAAGGGAAATTCGGAATCAAGAGGAATTGAACCGCCTGTCCATGATTCCCCGCGATCAGGCTGGGCCGACGTCCGATGAAACGCCCCTTCCCGACGAATCAGAGGAAGCCACGAGAGAAAACCAAGAAAATCACGGAAATACTACGGGTGAATACAGCCTCCAGGACGTCATGAAGGCTCTAACGAGTATGGCCGCCGACCATAAGCAGGAGTTCGCCGAACTCAAGGGCACACAAAAGAGGAAAGAGGAAGAATGTGTCGCCCGGGGGAAGGAACTGAAAACGGAAATGCTTAATGCTCTCGCCGAAGTGGCCCAAGACGTGGAGCGATATGCCGATAGAAAAGTCGCGACGATTCAAGCAGCTATAAGGGAGGAACAGGAGCCCACGAACGATCTGGTCCGGGACAGGTTAGCGGCACAGGACGTCGCCCTGGTTGACATAGTCGGAAAGCTAGAGCACGTAACCGACAGATCGACCCAGGCTCTGAAGAGAGCCGAGGAAAATGCAAGAAAAATACGGGAATACGCGTTAAGGGCACAGGCGGAGATGTCACGGACCGTACAAGGAAATACGACATTCTGCGGTCTGAATGCCAGTAAGGCGTACGTGGCATCCAAAAAACTGCCTATCTTCAAAGGCGACGGAGTGGAACGACCCATGCAGTATTTAAAAACACTTAGGGATCATTTCAGTGCCATCGAGCCCGAAGGCCCGGAATTTCGGTGCATGATGAGCGAGGCAATGGTCGAAACAGCCCGAGATTGGTGGCTTCTGGTCGCTCCGGAAATCTCGAGCATCGTGGAGTTCGAGGAGGCGTTTCGAACAAGGTACTGGGGCCGAGAGTTACAGGACAACGTTAAGCGACACCTGGAATTCGGCACGTACTTCGTCGAGGGACAGCGACTCACCAAAGCTGAATACGCGACACGAGTCATCGGAAACGTTCGCGATCTGACTGAACCGATCGGCGACCAGGAAGCGATCCGCCGCCTCGCCAAACACTTTGACGAAAATCTAAGAACCTCGATTCTCATGCGGAACGTTTGCAAAGTGAGCGAGCTGATCGAGCTGTTAGAGAGCAGCGACCTTGGAGGAGCGGTGAACGCGAGAAATCATGGCGACAGACCTTACGGACAGGGATATAATGGCAATCGAGGAAATGGTAGGGGAAATGGTGGAGGACAGCGCTCCTGGCAACAGAACGGCCCTCCACAGCATCCGAACCATCCGTACGGCCGAGCCCAAACACCGCCACAACCGAGAAATCAGTGGCAGAGGCCACCTGGGCCAGCGCCGACACCAAACTTCTCAGTACCGCCACCATTTCTCCCGATGTCACTGCCCACGACACCGGCAGCGATGATGCAGCAGGGTCAAGGAGCAATGGCGGGCGCTCTCGGCGGGAGCCAGGGAAACGCATAAACGTTGCGTCCGTAAGGTACGGCAATAGACCACGAGACGCAACGGCGGCCGCACCGATGACCGAGAAACGACGAGAAGAAGAGAAGAAGAGGGAAGAAAGGAAGAGAAGGGAGAAGGAACGAAGAAAAGCAGAAAAGAGGAAAGAAGAAAGAAAGAAACGCGAGGAGGAAGAGAAAGAAGAAGAAAGAATAAAAATAGAGAAGCAAAGTGAAGCAGAGAAGAGGATAGAAGAGAGAAAGAGACGCGAGGAGAAAAAGAAGGAAGAAGAAAGAATAAAAATAGAAGAAGAAAGAGAACGGAGAGAGGAGGAAAAGAAAAAGCGAAAAGACGAGTGTTGGCAGACGAGGCGAGAAAAGAGAGAGAGAGAGAGAGGCTGCAAGGAACTCTAAGGAAGAAGCGACAAACTCCGAGAGGGAATTGACGACCGTCTACACGGCCGAATCGTTGGAAGAACGGAAAGGGTTAACGAGGAACGGGGGAGAGACGGATCCTAAAAAGGGGGAGGATAGGAAAGAAACGGACCAGGAGAAGGTCGGTGCCAAAGAGGGCAGGAGGGAGGATCGTCAACCCCAACTCAAATCCGGACCGGTTTCGACGCCAACGACGACCGGAGGTAAGGAAGTCAAGGCTTTCGGACAAGGGGCAATCCCGAAGAAAACGGAAAAAAGAATCCGGACGATCTTCGAGAGTCCCCAGGATTATCTCCTCGACATGGAAAACCCTGGAGGGGACGTAACCTACGACGAAACGCGACCCATGTGCCCCGAGGTGCCGATCGGTCTCGAGGAAACGATGGCTAGTGCGTTAGTCGACAGCGGCAG
The DNA here is from genome assembly GCA_917499995.1 of Ichneumon xanthorius. Taxonomy (NCBI): domain Eukaryota; kingdom Metazoa; phylum Arthropoda; class Insecta; order Hymenoptera; family Ichneumonidae; genus Ichneumon; species Ichneumon xanthorius. The sequence goes on from CAKJTD010000132.1 coordinate 122,714, forward strand.
CGAAGTTTCCTGTATCTCAGAGGAGTTCCATCTGCAAAACCGCGAGGCTTTCAAAAATTGTCCAATTTTGCCGGTAACATCTCTAAGTGTGGTGGGAGCATTCGGAGGCAGTTCCGGAAGAGTGAGACAGCAAATGATGGTAAAAGCAAAGGTATACGGGTCAGAGGGAGATATTAACCTGCTGGTAATCCCGAAATTACAAAAATCAGTGCTCCTCGGCATCGACGCCATGGACAAACTAGAAGTGTTCGTGGACACACACGAAAAGGCCATCAAGGTGCAAAACAGGATCGTAGGACGGCTGAAGGGAGGCTATTGGCAGATGGAGGAGAACGACAGGGAAGGAGAGGAGGAACACGAAAAAATGGGGGAGAGCAGAGCGATCCTCGCACGAGTCGAAGGGACGGACGAAACGGAAGAAACGGAAGACGCCGGAACAAGACAAGTGATGAGCGGGGAAATTCGGGATCCCGCCGACGAGTGTCTACGGGAAGAAGAGGTCGACGAAAAGCTTCAAGAGTGCACTGACGTGGACATCGATATGCAACAGGCTTTCAAAGCTCTGGTTTTTGAATACAGGGATGTATTTCGGAAACGACCGGGCCGAATGCAGGCGTACGAACACCGACTTATCCTCAAAAACGAAAGACCATTCGTGGCGCGCTCATATCCGGTTCCCATAGCCTACCGGGGGAAGGTCGCCGACGAAATACACAAAATGCTTGCACAAGGAATCATCCAGCGATCGACAAGTACGTACATCAATCCCATGGTGACCGTAATTAAACCCAACGGTGAGGTACGGTTGTGTCTCGACGCACGGCAACTGAACGAGCAGCTCGAAGGAGATTACGACTCTTCGTTACCGACGGAGGAGATTTTCCAAAAATGTGGAGGAGCGAAGGTCATGTCGACACTCGACTTAACCAGCAGCTTCTGGCAAATTCCGCTGCATCCGGACTCGAGAAAATACACTGCGTTCCGCCACGAGAACAAGTGTTACGAGTTTACCGTAACACCGTTCGGATTAAAAACGAGCACAGCAGCCCTTGTCCGAGGACTGGATATTGTCCTACGGAACACAGGAGATTATATAGTAAACTTTGTAGACGATCTACTCGTAGTGTCGGCGGATATCCAGCGACACCTGCAGCATCTACGAAAATTGTTTTCAAAAATGCGAGAACATGGGATGACCTTGAAGATGGAAAAATCTCATTTCTTCCGGAAGGAGGTAAAATTCCTCGGACACATGGTAACAACCAAGGGCATCCAGCCCCAGCCTGATAAAATAAAATCGATTAAGGACTTCCCAAGGCCACGCAACATAAAGCAGCTACGGGGTTTCCTCGGCCTTGTAAATTTTTACACAAAATTTACAAGCCAACGATTATGATACTCCGCGTGGCCCTGACATACCGTAGTAGCGTAGTGAAATAAGACTCCTGGTGGCTCGCGGTGCACTGCGCGACACTGAGTCAAGGCTAACGTTATCTCCGATCGTCGGGTTCGTCACTCTACCTTGGACGTCCTTGGAGAAAAATCAATCGACTCGACTCTTTATTTTTAAAACTACCTCTCGTTAATTTAATCTGATCCCGGATTGAATATTATTTATCTTTGAATTATTGAAATATTTATTTAAAATTGGAAAAATAAACAAAATAGAATAATCATTTAAGATAAATAAGAATGGAGAATTTAAAGTTCCAATGACTTACAATGATTCGAGAAATGAAATGATTGGCCGAATGTATCAAATGGATGAATGAAGAATTTAGAATTCCACGTCCTTCCTTCCTTCCTTCCTTCGATATTTCAGAAGTAAGCGTTGGAATCAACAATAGATGTTGAGGATGACGAGTAATTGTTGATGACGTTGTATGTAGGTTGAGAAATAACTTATCGACGAAACTTCAGTATGTTCAGACGTTAAAATATTTGGAGATATTTATTTTTAAATACTGAGTTTAAAATTCAGGTTTTTGAATTTTAATTATTCTTAAAAATCAAGACTTCAGATGATAATTAGGGATGTATAACTGTTTGGTTGCGATGATTATTAATGACAATCCCAGGTGCTAATTTCTGGATGAGTGAGCCGTGCCACCCTCGGCGGAGCCTCTTTTATTGTCTCCTCCGGGGGGACCCCTTGCCACTCAGCTCCCCGTCACATCCGTCGATGTCCAGTGAGCTACCGGCTGGTCGGCTGAACCCCTTCCGTGATGATTATCGATCGGTTTTGGGAGTCTTCCACAGCTTACTTTTAATAATTTTACAATATTGACTTTTATAATAATTTCCCGAATTAACAATTTATTTGCTTAATTTTCATTTTAAATTAGAAGAATTTAGAAATTTGAACGAAATTTCTATGTTGTTTCTATCGAAAGTTATTCCCTTAATTAATTTAATTTGTTTACATTTTCCTTCTAAATTTCGGATTTCAACAAATAATTATTTAACTTTTCTTAAATTATAATAAAACCCTAAATATTTACCTCGGATAATAATAACTAATTCCTCGCTATTAACTACTGTTTTATCTATTCTTTTGACAATAAAACATAATTCTTATATAAAACTAATTCCCCCGATTATATTATTAATGATTTATCCTTTGTTTATAATAATTGATATCGACGATTTGACCCAAATGATTTACCAAACTTGATTCTACTGAATTAATTTTTAATTATTTAATTACTGGTCATTTCTTCCCAAATATTCAAATCGAATGAGTTTATTATGAATAATTAATTATGATATTCTCTTCTAACGGTTTAAATAATTATCCTCCGAGAGGTACTGCACTCATTAGCGCTGACGGTAATTCTCCCAATCAATCGCTTCGAGACAGTTACACCGATTCTTTGGCTGCACCGCTGTGTGCGCACGTGCATCGCCTCGCTCCGCATGTTAGAGTGATAAGGTGTCGTCTCTTTCATGTCGCCGCCGCATAAGAAAGATTCACATTAATTTTGCGTTTCAATCAAGACAATGGGTATGGACCTAAGGTATTCTCACTGTCGATGATCCTTTCTAGCGGGTCCAATAGCTTCATTGTTTTAATATGTTTACCCATCTGATTGTTCTTATGCCGACCTCTGTATAGAATCATCCAAGGATTTAAATGCGCTACTATTAATTATTTTTCGTGCAATGACCTTCCAGCGGTTCCTTACCACTTTGATTTGATAGACAATTATCTTTAAATTTATTATTTTATTATTGAATATTTCCCGATTTATGACCAGTTGCGTCGGTGAATTTTATAGAAAATTCACAGGACGTAACACTTCGGACCGTTTCAAATTCACGCGGAGTAGTATATTCATCGTTTAAGGATGCATCACACATACATTCCCAATCAAAAGTTTAATTCGATCAAAATTTTAGTACCTCCCGACATGCCAAAAATCTGAAAAAAAAATCTGCCGTACTATGTCAAGACTTTTGATTTGGCATAATAACAATAATGCCAAAAGTTGTTAACAAATGATTAGAAAAATAAATTGTTTTAAAAAAATTTGACAACTTTCGATTTTTTCATTTTAAATGAATTCCTTGATTTTTAGAATTTATATGAATGTTTTCAGAATTTTCTAACATTTCAATTTTTGTTTTTCTTATTTTTTATTTTGGACAAATCGATGTAGAGTCACGAATTTCGGACATTATGTTTCCGTATCTCGATTATACAGTACACACAAAAAGTTTCGAGGCCATTGCGCCAACCATTCGGTAGTTATGGCCTTAAAAAAATTTCAAAAACTAAAAATTCAAATATGTTAGAAATAAAAAAAAATTCACGCGGTTTCTAGAGAATTAATGAATTCATTAAAAAAGCGAAAAAAGGTTTACTGATTATTTTTGGAATGATTTTTTTAGCAATTTGTTAATAACTTTTTGACATTATTATTATGCAAAATAATTAATGTTGTTGGCACTATTAATACAGTTGATTTTTTTTTTAGAATTTTATACCGTTAGGAATTGATCAAATGTTCATTGAATCTCACTTTTGGCTGAAAATGTACGTGTGAAGCATCCTTAACCAGCTCTTATTCGTTTATTCTGCAGATCTTTCCGTGTTTTTGATTCTCTTCTCTCTTTTGCGAAGCAAAACTTATTGTTCAATAAGCTTTGCCTTCAATATCTCGTACGAAGTAGGGCATGTCCTGTTGCGTGAAAATAATTTCTTTTCCGGTGGATATACATTCGGCGAACATGCATGTAAAAAATACCAGGATAGTGTAGTTAGGTCGTGATTAATACTTGGATGTACCATGGGCAGTTACATCCGAAGATAGTTAATATAAATATTTTGTCGAATCAATAAAAGAAGTAACATAATAAATGTTCCGAGTGGACATATGTAGGAGACGGAGGACATTCCGATGGAGATATAAACGTCTCCATTTGTTTCCTCAGTATGGAGGATTTAGATGGAACCAATAATTAAATTAAATTAAACTAAAGTAACCTAGCGTTCGGGCGCGAAGCGCCCGATCGCTAGTTAATAATAATCTTATAATTTTAATTGTTTATGAATTAAGAAATTTGGTTGTTTAAACTTTAATTTGGTCGTAAAGAAGATCCGAAGGACTCTCGTCCCATGTGGAAAGTTGAAACAATGGATTAACAATCCCTCATTAATTAATAAAGAAAAGAATAAATTAATTAATACGAACATGGGACCAGAATACTGTCATAAATCTTTAATTTAGTTTATAAAAAGGACCAAGTATATATGTATATATATAAACCGATATACATGGACTTCCGGCGAGAAGGTGAGAGAGCGTGCACGCACGAAATTTTTGTCATAGTATTTTGGAGTATTAAGGGCGTGATTCTGAGAAATCCTCACCCCGAGGGGTGTCTTTTTATACCGCAGGAAAAGGGCAAAGCGAAAATATAATTGCCAAGAAGAGGAGTCGCATGCGGAAAAGACGGGACATCCGAAACGAGCAAGGTACGGAGTAAGATGTTATCCGGAGTGGAGGAGAAGCGCAGGCGCAACGAGAGAAGGAAGGAGGACTGTAGTTCCAGTTACAACGAAGTCGGAACGCGCACGCGCAGCGGGGACTGGCGACAACAGAGACGGGGACGGCAGCGCCCTCGAGAGGCAGCGGCGCAGAAGCAAACCAGGCAGGAGATCAGATCGGCAAAGAGGAAACCTACGTGGAGTATGGATAAGACGACCGGTGTTGAGAAGGGAACTACACCGAAACGCAAAACAGAGAAAGCGGGAGAACATCCGGAAGTCTGGTACTCACCGATACCGGACGAGACAAAGTCAAAAAGAGGGAGGCTGTCGAGCGCAGAGAGGTTTACGAGGGCGAGATCGTTCTCGGAAGAGTCGCCGATCGCACAGTGGAAAAGGAAATTTGGAGAGGTCGAACAGACGAACGAACCGGAGACAGCAGCGCCGTTTAAGCGCAGCACGATAACAAAGCGCTCGCCAAAGAAAGGGGATAAAGAAGAAGGAAGCAACGAAGGAGAGAAGAACAAGAAGCAGGACAAAGGGGACGACCCAGGAAACGGAACCGGAATGGAAGAGAGAATGATTGACTTATTTGGAAAAATGTTAGCGGGTGTAAAACAGGAAATATTAACAGAGGTCAGATTGATAGGCGAGCAAGGGAAGGAGGAGAGAAAGGAAATGAAACAAGAAATAGAGAAAGTAAAGAGCGCGGTTGATAGAAGTAGGATAGAATGTGAGGAAGGGAGGGAGAGGCTAGAATCGAGAATCGTTAATATAGAAAAAGAGATACAGGAACGGGACAGAGAGGACAAAGAAAAATGAGAAAGGAAAGAGCTTGAGTTACAACAAAAAATAGTGCAAGAAGTAAGCAAAGCGGTAGAAGGGAATCGAATAGCGGAGGGAAACAGAGAGGGGGCGACCGGGGCGCATGGGGGGAGTGAGATAGAGACGCGCGTAAGAATTAGGGAGCTAGAAAACACGATAGAAAGGAACGAAAGAAAAGAAAAAAGAAACAACGTAGTAGTGAAGGGACTCAGAGTAGAGCAAAACGGAGATACAAAAAGAGAAGTGAAGGCATTCATAGAAGAGGTAGCAGGAAAGGAAGTAGAGTTAGAGGTAATTAGAGAACTACAGGGCAAAGGGAGAAGTATGTTTCTAGCTCGTTTTAGAGAATTTGAAGACAAAAGAATAGTGATGCAAAAAAAGAGAGCATTGAAGGGCAGAACCGCGTTTATTGACAACGACTTGACAAAGAAAGAAAGAGAAATCCAAGGGACTTTAGTAGAAAGAATGAAAAAAGAAAGAGAAGCCGGGAAAAGAGCGAGAGTAGGGTATATGAAGTTATGGATAGAGAATAAAGAATATCAATGGAACGAGGACAAAGAAGAACTAGAAGAGAAAAAGAATTTTCGGATCGAAGAGGAAGCAGAGGAATCACAGTACGAAAGAAGAGCGAGTAAAGGAAAGAAATAATGAAGAGCACTGCAAAGAGAATGAGAAGAGGGTAGAAATGAGTAAGGGAGTAAATGTGATTTTTTGGAATGTAGCGGGACTGAGAAATAAAGATGAGGATTTTTGGAAGTACCTGGAGCAGTTTGACGTGATTTGCATGACTGAAACATGGTTGACGGATGAGGAATGGCAGAAGTGGAAAGGTAAGGTACCGAAACAATATAAATGGAAGTTCCAAGCAGCAAAGAAGGAGAAGAAAAAAGGTAGAGCAATGGGAGGAATATTAACAGGAGTGAGAGAAGAATTGAAAGAAGAAGCCACAGGTACAATAGCAGAAGGATTGGAAGAGAGAAGAATGTGGATAGAGGGAGAGGAATGGAGGATATGGACGGTCTATGAGAAGGGAAAGGAATTCAAAAAGATGTGCGAGGAAATAGATGAGAGACAAGAGAAGATATTGTTGATCGGTGGAGATATGAACGCAAGAATTGGGGAAAAAGGAAGTAAGGCCTGGAGAGAAGAAGAAGAGATAGGAAGTGGAGAGAAGAGATCGAAGGACAAGACGATTAACCCGGAAGGCGTAGCGATGATAAAAAGCATAGAAGAGAGAGGGTGGACGGTGTTGAATGGAAACAAGGAGGGAGACGAAAAAGGAGAATGGACGTACGAAAAAGCAGGAAAAAGATCGGTGATAGACTATGGCGTGGTGAACTGGGAGGCATGGGAGAGAGTGGAGAAATTTGAGGTGGAAAGTCGAATTGACTCAGATCACCAGCCAGTAATAGTACGGATCAAAGGGAAAATAAGCAGGAAGAAAGAGGAGAAGGAAAGGCGGATGATTCAAGAGTGGACCGCGGAAGGAATCGAATCATTCAAAAATAAAGTAAGAGAGATTCAGTGGCAGAACGATGATGTTCAGGAGGAATGGGCGGAGATGGTGGAAAAACTCGGAAGGGCAATTAAAACCAGAGAAAGAAAGGAAAAGAAAAGTACGGGATGGAAACCATGGTGGAACAAGGAATGCTGGGAAGGAAAGCGAGAAGTGGTGAAGGCACTGAGGAAGAGAAAAGCGGAAAAAATAAACGATGAGGAAATGAAGGATATAAGAAAAAAGTACAAAGAGATGTGCGAAAAAAATCAACAGGAATGGAGAGAGAAGGAAATAGCAGTGCTAAACGGTATTAAGACGGAGACGGATGCTTGGAACTATGTAAATAAAGAAAGGAAAAAGAGAGCGGGAGTGAGTGAGGAGATAACGATGGAAGAGTGGAAAAAGCATTTCATGAACCTACTGGGAGGACAGGAGAGGAGATGCTGGGACGAATCGGCAACAAGGAACGGTACTGTGGAGGAGGAGGCGGAGGTAACGCACGAGGAGGTTGACAAACAAATCGGAAAGATGAAACTGAGGAAGGCTGCAGGCGGAGACGGTCTAAGAAATGAAGTGTGGAAGCTGGGCGGAGAGGAAGTGCAAAGGAAACTGACCAGCATCATTAAGAAAGTTTGGAGAGGAGACGGATACCCAGAAGAATGGAACGAAGGAGTAATTATGCCGATATGGAAAAGGGGAAGCAAGGAGGAGGTTAAAAACTACAGAGGCGTGACCTTATCGAGCACAGGGTATAAAGTATACGCAAGTATCTTGAATGAAAGAATAGTGAAGGATGGGGAGGAGAAAGGCGCGTGGAGAGAAACACAAGCAGGATTCAGGAAAGGAAGAGGAACGATGGACAACATTAGTGTACTGAAACACATGGTCGGGAGAAGAATATAACAAGGAAGAAAGGTTTACGGATTCTTCATCGACCTGAAGGCGGCGTTTGACAACATGGACAGAAAAGAACTCTGGGAAACAATGAGAAAAAAAGGCATAAGAGAGGGACTAATTGAAAGGGTAAAAGAAACGTATAAAGAAACAAGATGCAAGGTAAAGGTTGGAGACAAGGAAACGGAGGAATTTTGGACAAGGAAAGGCGTGAGACAAGGATGCCCGCTGAGCCCAACATTGTTTAATATATATCTGGCCGACCTGGGGGAAGAGTTATCGAAAGGAGTAGGAGGCATCAAGATCGGGGCGAGGAAGATATGGTCGCTAGAATACGCAGATGACGTGGTGATATTGGCGGAGGGGGAAGAGGCAATGAAAGAAACAATGAAGAGGCTAGAGCGATATCTGAGAAAGAAAAAACTGGAGCTCAGCGTGGAGAAATCGCACATGATGGTGTTCCGGAAAGGTGGAAGGAGGAGGAAAAAAGTAGAGTGGAAATGGAAGAATGGAAGAATAGAAGAAGTGGACGGATTGAAATATTTGGGATACACAATAAGAAGCAACAATGGCGACGTAGAACACGTCAGGGATAGAATAAAAAAAGCGCAGGTGGCGATGAGAGCGGTGTGGGGAATCGGAGAAAGAAGATTTAAAGGAGATACGATATGGAGAATGAAGCTGTTCGATGCAGTGGTCGGAGGAATAATGTCATATGGAGCGGAGGTGTGGGGATGGAAGGAATGGAAAGAGTTGGAAAGGTTGGAAGAAAAATACATGAGATGGATACTGGGACTGGACAGCAAAACGCCTGGGTATATTGTGAAGGAAGAACTAAAAAGGAGAGAGAGAAATAGTGCAATGGTGGAAAGAGCAATGAAATGGGAAGAAAAAATGAGAAAAGGACAAGAAGGACAACTTCTAAGAGAATGCTGGAGAGAAAGAAGAAGGGATGAAGAACAGGAAATAAGATCCGAGTGGAGCAGAAACAGAACGGAATTCTTCAAGAAATGTGGGACGGAGACGGAGGAAGTCACAAGATGGATGGAAAACGAAGAGCCTTGGATGGAACGGCTGAAACAAGAGTATGAAGGAAGGCAGAAAAGGAGGAGAGAGGAGGCAATTGATCAGTCGAAATACAACAAAAGATATAAAGAAATAAAGGTGGAGGAGATCCCGGGATATATAAAGGAAGGAAGAAGAAGAGGAGGAGAGTGGATCAGAAGCATAGCAAGAATAAGATGCGGATGCGAAGAAATGGCAAATAGGTACTGGCTGGAAGGGGATAAGATAGGATGCAAGCTGTGCGAATTAGGTATAGATACATTAGAACACGCGGCGAAAGACTGCACGGGGATGAGAGAATGGGAGGGGGAGGTTAACGTGATAGCGAAAGAAAACGGGGAAGGATTTCGGTGGATAAAAGAATGGTTAGAGAGAAAGAATGAAGCGATAAAAGAAAGACAGGGATAGGTTGTAAGGAGGTAGAAAGTAAGATGCGAATATGAATTGTGCAATGTAAACTAGAAGATGTTGAGATGTAACGGAAGCCATGCAATGCCTGAGGGCGAGCATCAATAAAACTACTGCTACTACTACTACTATAAACCGATATACATATATATTTAATCCAATAATTAAGTTAACAAAGGGAATAATTCCTGAAAGACGAATCGACACGGGTAGGCTACTTTCATTTAGAAACACATGCACCACCTTAACAGGCGTTCACCAAGAATACGTGGGGAGAAAATCATGTTAGAACAAACATCTCTCGCTCCACCCCACAAAAATACCGCGGCTCAACTCCGCCTCGCCCAAAGACCGACGCAAAAGCCGGTTGGCGAGATGCGCGGACGCCGCGACTTTCGGTGGAACGACACGGGCGGCAGCTTTCAATCGCGAGATGCACGATAGCGTTCGATGCCGGTGCCGCTATTAAAAAAGGGGTCTCACGGTATAAAATCCTAGCAAGGATCGGTTACGATAGGTCCCGAACACGATTCCCTTCACTTAGGGAAATGGTGAGTCAACATCGAAAACCCTCACCATTCCCCGAAAATACCGAAAATTAAGCACCGATGGACGAATCAGAAGACTCGTCTCTCTACACATCACCCCTTTTCCCTTTATCCTTGTACTTCTCCATTAGCATAGCAACTATTTTTAATGAGATTTCTAAGAAAAGCACACATGATCAAGGGATTACTCCCACTTATTTTAACCTAGAAAAGAGTATAAAAAGCCCGAAAATTCTGTACTCTGGGCCAATCACCATCATCAGATTCAACGAAGTTATTGTCGCTCGTAACGGCCCTAGTTACGTTTATCCATTGTTGGGCGAAGCTACCCACATACGTTCAACGAAGTTATACTTGATTGTTAGTATCAACAGAATTGTCATCGATCGATCGCTCCGTTTACGATTTTCGGTTAACAAAGTTGCCTTTGTTCGATCACGCATCATATGTTATTTCAATCACCGAAGCTATTGGTCATTTTTTTTTGTCCAACTACAATCATTATTTCGACCAGTGTTCATTCAATTTCATCCATCCGTCGATAACCATTGTCGAGTAGCTACCAGTCGATTATATTTTTACTAATTTACCGAAAGTTAAGAAAACATTGTTTTGTCCGAACCCAGGGTTCGAGAATCATTGTTTGATTTATTTTGTACCTTTTTCGTAAATCATTTAATTCGGAATAAAAACCAATTCATACCAACGAAATCATCGAAGTTCTACGATTTATTCGAATATCGACGAAAACCAACAGTGAAAAACGTAAGCGACATACATTTTATTTTACTCATTATTATCTTTTCTTCTCTACGTTTGTTGGTCATTTCCAGTGCATGAATATATTAATTTGTCCTTCCTAATCCGCCCGTCAATTTCCTGTAGTAAAACCACCGTAAAGCCAATTTCAATAATTTCTCCAGTTAAAGTGAACATTTTGTCATTTTAAATTCTCCGGAAACCGTAAATTCAAATAGAAAGGGATTAGGAGTTCAGAAAATACCCTACGACTTTAGAAACGACAGGCATTCCTAGGGCCCTATCCCAAACAATTTTCCGCAAGGTTAGGCTAAAAATGGGCAGTTGTTACCGCGATTAATACCGGGTGTGGTAAAGATCGATTCTCATCGTTCTGACCAGAGAGTATTAATATAAACGGGGCAACAGTTGCGTGAAAACTCGGCGAAACGAAAACATCGACAGTTTTGACGTAACAGAATTTTTGGGGGCTCGTCCGGGATCAAAGGAATGTTTGCCAAAAGGAAAAATCAATAATTAGTATTCAGGCATTGAAAAACTATAAATTGTTCTCGATATGTAAAAACTTTTGTTAATAGATAATAATAGAGCGGAAGAACAGGAAAACCAGAGACAAAGTAACCGTGTAAAGAAACACTCACAAACTCGGCAAACCAACGCGAAGAACGAAATTGAATATTTGTTTAAACCCATCGATTACAAAATAAAATTTTTACACCCAAAGTATATTCCCGATAACGATCCGCGAAGGCTATTCTATTTACACAGACTCGAAGAACACACATACAGGAAACATTTCACCTTTTTCAAATTGAACTGAGGCCAGAAGGGCGGCAATTTGAAAAAAAAAAATTAACCTTTATATTATCATATAGTGCGGTTGTTCACAACATACTATATTGATAATGAAAGGAGAAATGCACACATACTAGGAAAAGAAAATACATTTTACCCTTTTTCAAATTGAACTGAGGCCAGAAGGGCGGCAATTAGAAAAAAAAATAACCTTTATATTATCATATCGTGCGGTTGTTCACAATATACTATATTGATAATAAAAGGAAAATGCACATACACTAGCAAAAGAAAACACATTTTACCCTTTTTCAAATTGATCTGAGGCCAGAAGGGCGGCAATTTGATAAAGTTAAACCTTCGTATTATCATATAGTGCGGTTGCTCACTACATACTATATTGGTAAAATAAGGAAAGTAAAGACCACTTACAGACACGTAAACTCAACTACCATACAAAATCTAAGAAGCGAACACGTAACAGATACATTATTCGCTGGGCCGAGGCGGTTGGAGAAAAGCAGTAGAAGACCTTATCGCTCAAGGAATTAAAGAACAGTTTCTGAACGGTGAAACTTATACTCCACCCATAAGCAAATTGATTCAGACAGAACTTTTTTGCGTTACGAACAAAGTAGGAGTTTTTTTCGAATTAAGGAAAAAACCAATTTTACCAAGTGAAATCACCGAAAATAGTAAACAATTGAATGCATGGACGAATGCTACATAATTGTCACCAAATTCGCCATCCCGAAGGAACTACCCGTTCCTGAATCGTGGTTCTAGAGGAGAAAATTCTGTAATTTAAATTAATAATTTTCCATGTGGATCACACAAATATTAAACATCTTTAAGAGCATAATACAGATAAGCCACACTTTCTTCGCGTTCCGAACGGAAATAAATAAACAAAATTGCGGTGTACAATATATCAACGTGACCCGGCGGAACCGTGTATATCGACGAATTAGACGGGGACTATAAGCCATCGAATTGAAAAAAAGGGGAAAAACGAAAAGCGCGGTAGAGTCAATTAACAAAAAGAAAAGGGACATAAATGAGTTCATCCGATAAAACCGTTAAGGGCGAACTCGAACCTCGGCCGAAACGGGCAACGCGTTCAAATACTGTCGTCCCCGATGAGATAGTACATATCTATGTAAGTGAGAAGAAACCAACTAGAACTAATGAGCAAACGCATAGGGAGATAATTGATAGCACATCAGACACCGACGAGGAACAGGTACCCCCGTCGGAAGACTCCGCAAAGGAGCAGGGACAATCGGAGTTAACAAAAACCTTTGAGAGTAAAACAGTAGAAGAAGAAACAGAGGAAAGAATAGAAGATAATACAGAGGAGGAAATAGAGGAAAAAACAGAGGAAGGAATAGAAGAAGACACGGAGGAGGAAGTAGAGGAAGAAACTGAGGAGATAGAGACAGAAACAGAGGGGGAACTAGAGGAGGATGACGAAGAAAAATTAAAAGAAGAAATAGCCAGTTTAGAGAAAGGTATCAGGGGAATAGAACTCACGGAGGGGGTAGAAGGAAATCCGAAAGCTTCTTGGATGCCGTCACCGGTAGAAGGAAGCCCGAGAGCCCCGCGTACCCTTCCACGAGTAGTGGGAAATCCGGAATTTATCCCTACTTCTTCACAGATAAACGAAAGCCCCAAACCTTCTGAAACCCCAGCACCTGTAGGAAACGTGTTACCAAGTGATTCACCAAGACCCGACACGCCCACTACGCATACATTCGACGAGACTAACGACTCGGACAACGAAAGTACGATAACAGTAATAGAAACTTTTTCAGAGAGAGACATCTCCAAATATATCTCATTTGCTACCAATACAATCCCCTTAAATCAAACGGGCGAGTTATTTTATACACCCGACGAAATCCCATTAGAAACTCAGATCCCCCTCACGGGACTTGAGGCTGCTAAACGCACTCTTTTTGCTATAAACGGGACTCAACCAAAGGCTAACGCGAGCTGCAGTGAGCCGGACGGAAAAAACGAGGATATAATAGACACGCCAAAAAACCGACCCGTTTCTAACACAGATACGCCTTTAAAGAAGGGCTACAAAAACAGCGATTTACAAAAAACGATAACTGACGAAGAAGAACGAAAGAAAGAACGGGCCGCGAAACGAGAACAAATACAAAAAGATACACAGGACGTTCCTAATCCCCCACCTGCACGTCCGATAAAAACCGAAATGGCGAATTCAACTTTAAGAGTGTCTCTTAAAGATGCATTAGCGGTCGTACCCACGTACGATGGACCACCACATCCTTGGGTATGTTTATTGAAGGGTGCGACGAAGCTCTCGCGATGCTGGACGCAGGTAGCGAGCCGCATTTGGTGAAAGCGGTACGAATAAAAATAATTGGGGAACCTCGGCGGTCCATCATGCAACAATCGTTCGGGACCATGAAAGCACTCCACGAATTTCTGAAATGCATTTACGCGCCCTCAAGAAATATTTATCAATTGCAAGGAGAACTCGGATCAATTTATCAGAAGGCTGACGAAACGGTCGTCGCCTATTCAAATCGCATTCGCGACCTCGGGTATCAGATACTAGACGCGTATGAATCAGAAAATAACGTCCCAGCCGACGAGGCTTTTAAGAAAAATACAACCGATAGTCTGCCTCCTTGTTTCGTCCAAGGATTTAAAACTGAAATCGAACAACGCATGACCATGGACGGGACAATAGAAGACATAGTGAAACGAGCGGTAAAAATCGAGAAACAATTAATAGCCCGTACGGCGCTCCGCGAGGGTATTCGAGACTCCGCGGATCCTAAAGACCCGCCGGGTGGAGCAAAGCGTAGTGTGAAAATAATAACCTGCGAGGAGGTAAAATGTCAGCTATGCAACAAAACGGGTCACGAAGCCGGAGTATGTCCTGAGGAAAAAATCACGAACGCTCAGGTAGCCAACGCACCTATCCCTTCGGACTCAGTCAAGAGTATCCCTACCTGCCAAGTGTGTAACCGAAAAGGTCATTCCGCCGACCGGTGTTTCAAATTATTTCCACCCGCCGGCAATAAGCCAATTAATGACGCACCCACGATCACCGTGTGTCAAGTATGTAACAAGCGGGGACACACCGCCGACAAATGCTTCCGCTTACTCCCTCCTTTGAAAAACAATACAGCAAGTGCTGCACTTTCTTGTCAATTGTGTAAAAATCGGGGCCACGAAGCAGGTAGCTGCCCGACTCGTGCTAACCCAGCTCCATCGCAACCGCAAAATCAGAAAAATAATGTACCACAGGGGCTACAATTTGAACAAGCAGCGGACATAAAATGTCATATCTGTAAACGGGCGGGACACGGGACGTACATATGCCCGTATCGTCATAATCAAGCACAATGTGCTAACGCTAAACAAGCCACGTATGCCGAGACGCTCGGTACCAGCCCCAAACCCATAGGGAATTGTCATTATTGCCGACAACCGGGACATTTCATAAGGGAATGCCCGGCCAAGCAAACGAACGATGCACGGTACGGCAACTCTTCGGGAAACGCAAGCGGTCTCTCGACCACGGGTGCGACGGGAGCAACCGCGCAACAAACGCATCCGATTCACACGATCTCTGCAATGGCCACAAACCCGTCAGAGTTCTAAAAATTCATATCGTGAAATTACACAAAGAAAGTAGCGTCCCCACAGTGAAATTAGAGAGCGGCAATTTTACAACACCGATAATATTAATGATCGATACGGGAGCGGGGCCCAATATAATTAAGGAAGAATACGTGCCCCCGCAAACTCCCATCGATTATAATCAGATTTTGCAATTAAATGGAATTACCGCCGCTTCAATATACACGATCGGTCAAGTAACAATTCGAGTCTTTGGGCGCCAAGCCAGTTTCCACGTAGTGAAAAATGATTTTCCTATTTCCAAAGGAGGAATATTAGGATCGGAATATTTAGACGGAAATCGAGTAATAGTTGACTATGAAAAACGTCGTTTAAAAATGCAGGACATAAAAATTCCGTTTTCCAGTCAAGAAGCAATTATTATACCAGGGCTAACAACGAAACTTTGTTTTATTCGCGTAAAAAACTTAGAGACAAGGGAGGGATATCTCCCACCGTTAAACGCAGGACCGGGAGTCACAATAGAGACCGGACTGTTAAGGAATGACAATGGAAAGGCCTACGTTCACGTAACGAATAATAATTTACACGCAATACAAGTACACGTACCAGTTATGGAATTACTGAATAAAAAAATCGAGAATATTAAAATCCCCGCGACAAACAGGAAACAGCGGATAAGGGAAAAAACTAAGGATTGTAAACCAGAAACAGAGCTCACGGGGGAATCGGGACCCGCGAGACTCTCAGACAAAAAAAATTAAAGAAAAAAAGGGCGACGAGATAAAGATCGGTAGGCCCATAAAAGAAAGGAAGAAACCGGAGGATCACGGACTCGGTCTTAAAATTGTCAAATCAACACAGGCACGTAGCTCCAAAAAAGGGATCGAGTTTTGCCATGTGAGGAAAAGTTGCTCTAAGAACGAGGAAATAATAAAAACGGACCAAATTGAGACAAATAGGAAATCGGAATGGATAAGGGTAATAAAAAAGGGAAAAACAAGTAAAACACAGGATAGGACTAAAGAGTCTGATAAAGATTTTTGTGGGGATCAGGTCATAATAAAATCATCAGTAAATAATGTAAAAGTCAATGGGGAACCAGAAAACTGCACGGAAGTAGTAGAGAATAAAAGTTCCAGTGAAATAATAATTAACGACTCACAAGGGGTCGGGGAAACAAAAAAGGGTGATTTATTTAAACCAGATACCCATTGTACTAATTATCACGAAAACAAAGATTGTTGTTCGGATAATGTAAAATCTTCAGGGAATACTGGAAATTTTCAAGGGGAGCCAGAAAACTGTACGGGAAAAACAGAGAATAAGGGCTTTAGTAAAATAAACATTAATGACCCAAGGAATGTCAAGACAATAAAATCGGGTGATTCGGGTGTACCGAGTACCAAAATATTAAGGACTAAAGGAAACTTGCAAAAGGAATCAGGAATTAAGATCGAGGAAAACAAGATAAACCATTCAGAGGTACAATTGAACAACGGCAATACAGAGAAATTAATCAAATCCAATCCGATGGAATATAATGATTCAAATGACAGCATGGGAACACTATATAGAGAACTTTTAACACAAGGCAGAGTATACAATCACAAAAAAAGGTTGGGCAGGGAAAGCAAAAACAAGGAATTTACCGGGATCAATAAAAGTTATCTCGTCGTAAACTCATACCTTTTCGAGAAACTCGGTGCACGAGATGCAACGCATAAAATACAACCTTTCGAGAGAGAGAGAGAGAGCCCTTGTTTTACTTTCTCGGGTTCGGTAGTCGAGGACCGACTCGAGCAGATAAAGGTGTTACTAAGACTTAACGAACTGAACGCAGAGGAAAAAAAAGCATTGAAAACTTGTTGCGACAGAGTACCCATATGTACCACCTACCGGGCGAGGCGCTCACACATTCTACAATACTACAGCACCGTATACCGACAACGGACGATCTACCGATTAACACTCGAGGCTACCGATGGCCGGAGTGCACGAAAGACGAGATAGAAAAGCAGGTAGAGGGTATGCTCAAAAACGGAGTAGTAATACCATCCATCTCGCCGTATAATTGCCCTGTATGGGTAGTACCGAAAAAGAATAATTCAAAAGGAAATAAAAAATGGAGGGTGGTTTTTGATTATCGCTCTCTGAACGAAAAGACAATGGCAGATGCATATCCCATTCCAAACATTACCGAGATCTTAGACCAATTAGGAGAAGCAAAATATTTTATGTCACTAAAGTTCGCAACATTGTAACAACGAAATGACCTCAACTGTCATTCGTATATTCAATGTAGATAACCTACAAATTGACCTCGTATTTTAATATGAATAGAAATGGATGTAGTTACAAGCCGTGTGCATGCTCCAAATAATTATTAAGCATCCTAAGCAATTCACAACTGTCTCCATACAAATGGTTGTGGTTCCATATAAATGCAACGACGCGCTTGCGGTCCCAGCGGATTTTCAAAGGCGATTAATTTTTTTTTGGCAAACATTTACGAGCTGGATTCGACTCGATAATTATTGTTGAACATTCTCGAAATTATTGACCAAGTTTTATGCGGGTCTGTCGTGCGGAAAACTTTCTATGCGAAAACAACGATGGTCTTGCGATTCCCATCAGATTTTCAAAGTCGATTAATTTTTTTTTGGCAAACATTTAAGAGCTAGATTTGACTCGATAATTATTGTTGATCATCCTTGAAAATATTGACCAAGTTTTATGCGCGTCTGTCGTGCGGAAACCTTTCTAGCAGCCAATAACGACAAGATTAAAAGTCTGCTGACCTTCAAAGCCCCTTAATTTTTTTTTTGGCAAACATTTACGAGCTGGATTCGACTCGATAATTATTGTTGAACATCCTGGAAATTATTGACCAAGTTTTATGCGGGTCTGTCGTGCGGAAAACTTTCTATGCGAAAACAACGATGGTCTTGCGGTTCCCATCAGATTTTCAAAGTGGATCAATTTTTTTTTGGCAAACATTTACGAACTAGATTTGACTCGATAATTATTGTTGATCATCCTTGAAAATATTGACCAAGTTTTATGCGCGTCTGTCGTGCAGAAACCTTTCTAGCAGCCAATAACGACAAGATTAAAAGTCAGCTGACCTTCAAAGCCCCTTAATTTTTTTTTGGCAAACATTTACGAGCTGGATTCGACTCGATAATTATTGTTGAACATCCTCGAAATTATTGACCAAGTTTTATGCGGGTCTGTCGTGCGGAAAACTTTCTATGCGAAAACAACGATGGTCTTGCGATTCCCATCAGATTTTCAAAGTCGATTAATTTTTTTTTGGCAAACATTTACGAGCTAGATTTGACTCGATAATTATTGTTGATCATCCTTGAAAATATTGACCAAGTTTTATGCGCGTCTGTCGTGCGGAAACCTTTCTAGCAGCCAATAACGACAAGATTAAAAGTCAGCTGACCTTCAAAGCCCCTTAATTTTTTTTGGCAAACATTTACGAGCTGGATTCGACTCGATAATTATTGTTGAACATCCTCGAAATTATTGACCAAGTTTTATGCGGGTCTGTCGTGCGGAAACCTTTCTAGCAGCCAATAACGACAAGATTAAAAGTCAGCTGACCTTCAAAGCCCCTTAATTTTTTTTGGCAAACATTTACGAGCTGGATTCGACTCGATAATTATTGTTGAACATCCTCGAAATTATTGACCAAGTTTTATGCGGGTCTG